>VOMN01064235.1:0-16867 GCA_014899125.1 Orchestia grillus
AAAATTGGAGTTACTCTTGCTATTTTCAGAGTGTTCGGGAAGATTCCAGGGGAAAAACATTTATTGTTTCGATCAGCTTGAATGGGCGAAGTTTTCGTAATTTGTGACATGTTTGGCATCTTTTCTTCCTCGTTTCCTGAGCTCCGCGGGCCAAAAATTAGTCACCTATTGTTTTTTGATACTTTGGCACGGAAGAGGAGGAGGGTCATTTTCTGGGGTTGTTTAAACTGCACAGAAGTGGGTCCTTTAGGCGAGGTATCCGTCAAACTGAACTAGCATTGCTACATTGAGCTGCTTGTTTTGCTCCTACCTATCCTAGACCGCTGCCGTAAATTATTTTGAGGTCTTTCTTGGGAGGTGGATATTTCCTAGTAGAATGAAGCAAAAATATGTGTAGGAATGTGTTGATTATTTTAATTTCCGTAAAACCCGGAAACGGTTCAAGTGATATTATACTTCATGATATCAAGGTAGGCTGCCACCACCCGTTATTTATCCACGGGAACGATTTATATAATATTGTTGATTATTTTAGGCGGCCAATCAATTGATAAGAAATTACGATAAGTAATTAATTGACATGCGAATGACCGGACAACGTTAAACTACTTTGGTAAGTAGTTTTTGTACACGAATTTGTGTACGCCCAACAATTTTACACGTGAATCGTAGACATCAACTCCTAAGAGCCTAACACAATAATAGTTAAGCTTCACATTTAAACGGGTGTGCCGCAGTCAACGGTTAAAATCGCCCGAAGGCCGAGCGCTTCCCACGCGTAGATGCTCGGATAGCGAGTCGCAGATGAATGTCCTGAGTCCTGACGCAACCTCGGGTCCCTCTTATATCGAGTGCTTACATTCCCGAAGCCAGACGGTGCCGTTCTCATGACGTTACTGTCAGAGAACAAGCTTCGTACACCCAACGGTAAAACGTGTTGGAATTAATAAAGGTTCTTTTTTTATGTAGAGGTTAAATGTTTTTGGCGTTATCTTGCTTATTTGCATAAACAGAAAACCCTTTCTAATTACTTATGAATCTTTTATACTGGAGGATATCTTATTTTCAGAGAGATCTAAGCGTGTGGAGAGATCACAGAAACAAATTTATGCTTGATTTCTGCTGGATGACCCATGTGAGGGTAAGATAGTCACTCAAATCTTCTTTTGTGATACAGTTGCTGTGGTGACAGTGTTGGATCATATTCCAGCCGTTTGTTAATTAATGTACGTAGTAAGCCATGTATCTCAAATATTTGTGAAAATAATACGGCTTCATACTCAGTGTCAAATAAATATGAATGCATGTATTCATTTATATATCTATTTCAAAAATATGCTGAAGATTTTTGAGGTTGCAGCATTCATTAATATCTCGATGTCAAGTTGCAAACAATGCTTCTATGGATCAGAGCTTGTACGTCCCCGTCTCCACGGTGGACTGACCGTATAAAAGCGCTTACAGAGCGCCACTCTGTGTCTATTGTAATCTCGGCTCCGCTCNGTTTCTGTCACATACTGCAAATATAAGAAGAAACCCCCTCGAGCCTCGAGGGGGTTAACATTAACCCCTCGAGGAGGTTAATGTTTGAATTGGTTACAAAGAATTTGAATGATTATAATTATATTTCAGGACCGAGTGGGCACGATTAGCGGCAGAAAGAAGTCTAGCTCTCGTCGTTCAGAACCATCTTGTTTGTCTTTACGATGGGATACTTTGAACTTCTTACTACATGGTAAGTCAACTATAAATGTGTTTCATTCAAGGTAAGTACCAAGGTTACTGAGTTTTAGTCGGACTGGTTTAAAGACCACTGGAATTCGGATCCTTGTTTATGCCTGGAGTCAGAAGTTGGCCAAAACACACTAGTTCTTTAGCAAGGAAGAAAAATTGATTCGTTGTAATTCAAGTTTCCTCATGGGAGGGTCATCTTCGTGTTACTGAGATCACTGCAGATTCAGCTTATGAAAGGGTTCGGCTGTCGCCTCATATTAACGCTTCACACATTCAGATAAATATTTTGAACAGGAGGCAGTTGCTAGATATAATTTCCCACTTTGAGATCGTGTGTGCTCTGACGGAACTTAATTCATGGTAAGCCCGTAAGGCAATTGCGGAGTGTTTATTAGAGATTGAATTCAATCGCAGGAACAGCTTCGAAATGCTATCATTAAAAATAGGTTGGGAAGTGCCGCGAATGTTAAGAATATAAGCCTACATTTCCAAGTGCTTGTACATATTCACTCACAAATTATATGTGCGTGAATTAATTTATACTTAAAAGATACTTTCTTGCTCATCTTTGTATCTTAACATATAGAATCAGTGCTTAGTAATGAAATTGACATTATAGTTTAAAACGTAACAATTTAAATCAGCTGATAGGATGTTGGATATTTTTGTATCACATTCCAGTTGTTATTCTTCTGCTTCTAAACCCATGCCTATTTAATCTAAGGTATTGGATTACGTTGGAAATCTTACATTCATCTTGCTACAGTAGTAGTGAAGATAGTTTTATCTAAATATTAGGTCGGTTCATGGAGAGTAGCATTAGATTTAGTTATTATTCATATATGCAGTTGCATCACAGTGCAAACTTCAAAGTGTGGTTCAAGTTTCACGGTACAACTGAGGAAAGAACTCTAACAAGTTTGCTCCTCTGGTGATGAGCGTTGATGTTGGCACTAGAAATGGCCTCCTCGCAAGTAGCGCTGGCTGAGGAACTTTGCAGGCGTATCAACCAGCGCTCGAGTCGAGTGTAACTGGTTTGCAACGGTTGTGACGCATGTACGTAAATTCTTACGGCACCAGTGCACATTTCTTTCTATTTTATATTCTTTTATTATTGCTGACCGAAGGCGAATTTATTCAAGCCTTCGAGGCACGTGACGTATTCTAACATCAGAGACAATCTATCAGACAATGAATATGAATTTGGAACCTTTTCCGCATTTGATATTTCTCTTGTACGGTATCTCGAAATAGTTGAATTTATGAATGCAATATCCCTGTATCATGCAGCTCCTGAATAGAGACTTTCCATTCACTTGTTCAACTAAAGCTTCGCAGTAATTCTTAATAACGAGTGTATCTTCATCGATCCGTAGTAGATTCTCGTTAAAAACTTAGAAAAAAGTTGACATGGGCACGAAGTGCACGGTGTCTGCTCCGTAACTATCTCTGCATAAATGATTGATCAACAATTTTGATGGTTTAATTTACGACCCTTAAATGGAGTATCCATTCTACACGAGCTCGTGAGATAGCCCGACGGCTGATCAGCATTTTCGTGCATTGTCGCCCTCGAATTAGACGGTCTAGACTCTAGCAGCAAGGTCATCAGTAAGCTGTCGAACGGGTGTAATGGTAGAGCACTGAATTTTAAAAACTAGGATTATATTTTCAGTCGACTTGTACACAGAGGGTAGGAAACAAAGTCTTAAGTGTAGTTCAACTTCTTTATTAAAGTTTACAATAACAATTTTGCAGAAATATTTTACATCGTGAACAATCATACGAATCGCCTGGACGCACAATGATGTGAAAGTTCGACGAAAATATAAAACCATCGTAACTTCCACTCGCTCGCAACTACAGTTCAATTATGAGTGTTGGACAAGAACTTGGCATGATTAGTTTATCCTTCAGGTGAAAAGACACCCAATACCATCGTACTCGCATACCCTACCGTTATAACACGTAATCTTTGATACATGGTATGTACTTGTTTAAACACAATTTAATCTGAGATAAAATTTTTACTGCGAAGTATTCGAATTACATGCGCTTCACCCAAGAGCACATTCCGAACACTTGAAAGGGAAATTGTGCACAGAAGTACGAAGTGTGTCCAGGACCACCTGTACCACCACTAGTTTTTGCACCGGCAGAGAGAACACTTTAGTTGAGAATTAACACGAAGACACTGGCGCGCGACATATTGCTCCTGAAACACACGATAGCTATTACTTATAAACTGTCGTTTGTATCATTAGTGGCGGGCAGGCCACCCTCTGATGTAGATAGAGGACAACTTCGAAGTGTAGTCAGTGCGTTATTAACCGAAACATCAAGTACATTGTTGCTCCAATGACGTGCCTGTATTCTTACGCTCAGACCGCGTACTGAGCTTAGTGAGATGTTCCCTAATGTAATTAATATTTCATGCTTGAAATTCGCATTCCAGGTTTCGAGAAAGCTTCATCAACATTTTTTCTCAGGACATTATCGACAATGATCAAGTCAGACTCGAACAATTTGAAGTACATTGAAATACCGGAATTGAAACCAGTTAGTTTTAAAACTGGTTTCTACAGTATTAGTTCGAGAGATTGTTTTTGAAACTGTTGAAATTTAAGAATATAGTTTACTTCCCATACGCCACACAAATCCAGTAAAAAACAGTAACAACCGAGCCCTAATGTAAAAAACATCGGATGCAGCATCAGATTGAAAAGCAGAACTACAACATAAATTCACAATAGTCGAAGTTAATTTCTTAGAACGTAATATATTTTCATATTGATCCTGGTGACCAAGCTCAAAAACCGGTTCCTACTTAATTACGCATCAATGATGATGAAATCGTAATGGATACTGCGTACCAAGGTGCGCAAAATTTCGCACAATCCGTTACAGCCGACAAAAATAGCGTAAGCATTTTGGTACAGAAAATTTAACCATTCTAGTAAAAATTGAGTAGATGGCCTGGTTAGGCAGCTAGCCTTACTCGATTGAGAAAATATAGAGCATGACAGCCTAATGAATAAACTCGCTGGTCTTCTGTAACGCGATCGATCCCAATCTGACCAGATCAGAGCGTTAATTCCTCAAGGCACCCTGACTAAGTCAGGAATGATCAGTGTGTGGTCTTGAGTGAAGCCAAGTTATCACACAAAACTCTTGATAGAGTACTTCTGTACTATTCAATAAAACTTTGAAACAAAAACTGTCCAATGACGTCATGTTTCTTCAACAATGTTATCAGTACTCTATGGCAAAATCAGGCCATGGATAAAGCCAAATCATGTTTACTGAAAACTCCTATCTCAAAAACAGCGCAACGCACGACATACGCATTTGTTAAATCACAACAGCGCACTCCTCTTACAGGAATCATACACTGATTTTTGTCCCGAGTGTGGAAATAGGGCATTTAATGCATAGTTACTCATTTTAGATGATATTATTACTATGCGCATAAATTTAAGCACCGTATCTGATCGATTTTTTCAAAATCCACAGTACTTATCGCAACGAGATAAAAATTGAAAATGAAGTGGATCGACAATGCTTCGAAGACATTCTTGTTGGCAATAGGGCGTTCGAACCGAGGAAAACTGTAACAGAAAAAAACCTACTTTGCTACGAAACTAACCTCCTACGACCATCCGGTCAGAACAATTGCTGATTTTGCGATCGAGTAGCCAGGAAAGTCAGAAAGAAACGCCCACTTCCCATGAAACTCGAAGAATAACGGGCGCAATGAGTACACACCCATAATTTGAAGGTTAGCAACAAAATTTACTCAAGGACAATCCTTCAGCTCTTTTCCTGGGGAATATTTTATTTGAAAGACGTAGAAAACCCCCAGTGATATTTCAGTTAATATTTCTACTTATAAAAGCAGGCACAAATGCAAGTAACAGCGTTGCAGCCAACATTCATTCCTGATTGAGCGTTTCATTTAAAATAATATACAATTAAGAAAATATACATCCTCGTACGACAATCAGAGTGGAGTGTGTGTCATCACCAAGCGAGTGTCTGTAATTACAAAAATGTGAAACATCGCCGGTACGCAGACCGCAAGAAGCAGCTGCATCATTGACAAGCGACGTACTCAAGAAAAAGCCAAACTCTTCAAATAGACCCGAAAGTGCTTAATAATTAAAAAAACATCGAAACGTATCGTAAATAAATTGCCTTCTTCTTTCTTCACTTTGATACGACTCCGTAGCAAAAATTATACTGAATACATGTCTACAGCTGTAACATTCTCCAAACTTGCATAACGACGGTGTTAGTAAGTTGGTTTAAAGTCTTTAAAGTTCCCTATCCACATGAAATGTGCTCTGAAGAGATCGAAAAAAAAGGACCACTTACAATAGACTACAGAAAATGAGGAATCCATGTACACGCTGTGTTCCCACATAGGATCCCCTGCGCAAATTATAAAAAATAGTCACCAAGTTAAGAATGCAGAGGAATAAAAAACAGAAGTCCCCGAAGGCCTAGCTAAAACTGGGGTAACCTATTACCGACGGTGTTTCCTACGCAGTCTTTATATATAAATTGTTCAATGTATGAAATAATGGAGAGAAAACCTATATAATTTGATCTCAAATAGGGGAAAATACTACGAGCTCTACCAGTAGCTCCAGAAGCCCCTGGCGAGACTATAAAAGAACGTAAATAAGCCTTCAAACATAGCCCAGAACTGAACAAATATATTTATGCAATTAAAGGCTTACTGAGTAATAATTCTTGGAACATACTAGATGTCAGCAAAGCAAGCAAGAAACACTGGATCAGTGAGCGCTACCAACTATGTGATGGGTGGCTCGGAATACATCTGCGGAGCCCTCAGTGCTAGAAGTTGGCGACAAGACTCGAGATATTTTTAGAGTGCCTGCCAGAGGTGGCAGCAAGCTGGAGACTCATTTTAGATTGGTATGAAAATCAAAAGTAATTTCGGTAACATTGTAATTTTCTGTTGCTCAATGATAATGGATTCAGAGACGAAATGACTAACTTCATAATATTTTTATATTTGGTCAACACACATATGATTATAATGATGGTGGGAGTTTAAAGTACATTTGATTTAATTTGATCGTTAGCTTCAAAGTTCCCTATCCACACGAAATCTAATCCAAAAAGCGAAAAAGAGGGACCATTTGACATGAACTACAAAGAACAGATAAACTATGCAGTAATTGTATCCCAACATAGAATCAATCCTCTGCGCATGGTAGGAGCCAGTTGAGAATAAATGGGAAGACAAAAAAGGGAGCTTAAGTGTGAAAATTGAAAGAAGAAAAGTGGACACAAAAGATAAAAGTCCCGAAGCCCTTTACATAGGTAAGGTAATCTAACAGTGCACATCAGAGGTTGCCAGTCCTTACAGTATGGGATAAACATACTAAACTAACCTAGTTCTACAGCCGATCGAACGCCCCCTGACGGGAGTACGCTTGATATACAGCAGTGCAACGGCTTAGGAGCGCCAACGCCTCGTACAATACGGATCTCAGAATTGAACAAAAAGGACGAACTTATTTTTTGAACGAACGAAATATAGCGTCAACAGTTGTTTCCATTGCATGCACTCGTGTGCATATTGACTCTACTTTTAAACGAAACTGTAAGGATTTAAGGCTAAACTGAATTAACTGAAGCGCAACAGAGATTCTTTCAGGGTAACAAACTTTCTTACAATTCTCTTTCTTCCCAACCCAGGTCTTATAAGGAGAACTTGAACGGAGAACCATTAATAAAAAATGGCACAAAATTTACTATGGCAAGTAATTGGTTCTACTAATCAAGAGGTTTTCCTCGCTGCCCTAGATGTAGTGTAATACTGGCTTGATGCCAGGCAGACTCTTATGATGGTTACTGGAGATTTTCTCGTCGCGTTGAGTAGATGGAATTGCCAGTTTCAACTCGTTTGTTCAATAAGATACCAGCATATCGTGATTGCAGTGTTAGCCTGTATTTATTTCGATGTAAGATGGATGTTCATGTCGGTTTCAGATGATGTTATTTCAGCGGATGTTCATGTTGGTTTCACGAGAGGTAATGTTGTTCATGGAGGTTTCTGCGGTGCTGACCTGCGTATCAAGTGCCACAGGCTTCATATCTGTAATAATAAAAACTTTTAAACTTCTGAATACATTATTTTTCGTTAATTGGTAAATGTTGGTTAGTACAGGCAAACTTATTAAAATGTTCCACAATAGTGAAACTAAAGCATATTTAAAGAAAGCTCAAAAAACTTCCGTCAGCAGGACTATATTGAAGATACATAGAAGAAAATATTCATTTATTGCTTAGCTAGTAGAATCCAGCGGAAGTAATAGGTACATACCTGTATGAAATTATCATGGTAACGAACACAGTAACATTCCATGGCACAAAGGATGAGATATAGGTCCGTGTGAACTTATCCAGTCCAGTGCAAGAAACGTCTTTCTGTATTGGGAAGACAGTCTAGCTCCACTTCCCACCAGTGTAATTTGATTTAGCTAATTTTGAGTACTATTTAAGACCGCAGGGAGCAGACTTCTAACAATCCATACAATTCGATCAATTTTTTCATCAATGATTGTTTCTCTGCGACGGATGTATTTGCCCACAGAAAACTTGGTTTCTTTAAATTTCCAGCGAATAAGATGTTGAGTGTCAGTTCTATGGAGTCTTGAACAGCTACGAAGCTTCATTAGAAAGCCCATTGTCAAGCACAGCTACCAGAAAGTGTTAAGCGAAAAGGGGACTTAATAAGTCATGTTCAGATTCAATGAGCATCGTACACCTGAAAAACATGAGCACATGACTTAAAAAAACGGTTTCGAGTACAACCTCGCCTACGTGACCCCACTGTGCAAAAAGTATTGTAATTCTAACTATAAATTAACCGAAAGATTTACAAAACCTGCGCTGCTGGTCCGACCGTGCAGGACGTCAGAGGTCGTCGGTTGAGGAAAAACAATAATTTTACGTTAGTATTTAGTATGGTATGTACGAGCACGATGCATCCTGGATATTTCTGACGTTACAGCCAAACGTTAATTCCAACATTGATCTCACATTAGCACTAGTTAAAAGACGTTTATTAGTAGTTGAATTTGTAAATAACTGGTTATTCACTTGTAAAACCAAAAATTGGCGCGACTTATTGATGTTAACAGACCAGGATCGTTAGTTCATGTAGAAATCGTGAGATGCGCAAGAGCGAGGCCAGGACCACGCAGGAGCCTCCTGAGACACTTTAATGACAGTGAGACCGCTCTTTATGTTTCTACGCAGAGTACATACGAAAAACTTTACTTTAGTTAGTGTCAATAACCAATGAAATTAAAAAGCGACTACGAAAAAATAATTCCATCAATATAACTAACACGGGAATGAAAGATCATAGTTTCCGTTAATTCTTCAAAGCATTTTAAAGGTACTGCAAACACTGTAGATCTGAAGCTCAAGTAAGCGAAGACAATAGCGTTAAAAACACTAGGAAGTGGAAAGTGATAGTTTTTTATCTATCCTTATTTGAGCTTCTTGTCTACATTCCAATTGTTAAGTTTTCTGAACTTTATTATAATGCTCTGTAAAGTGAGCGAAACACTGCTGCTGGTCCTAAAAAGCTTTACTAGTCATCTTCCTGTAGTGACATGCTACTTGTACGACTTACAAGCCTTTACGAGAGCAGAAAAAGTTACTTCAGTGAGACATAAACAAGAAACTGAAAATACACATCAAATTCCCACGTCACTGTCTTGAAACTATTTTACCACAACGTCCAATTCTTATAAAAGGGCAATCAGCCCAAGTTTTTTTGTACTCGGTAATAAATTACTTTGCACAGAGACGTTAACATTACATCTTTGAAAGCAATCTTCAGAGAGCAGAGATACACAGTCCATGATACGATACACGTAAAGCAGAAAATAATAACGGCAAGCTGAAAGTCTCACAAAAAAACATCCTGAAACTAAACTTCTATAAAGCAAGGCTACGCGAGTTTACCAACTCCTCAGCGATTATCTTATACCTTATAAAAAATGGAACCATTTATTACTCACTAGAATGAAATCTGTCTGAGGAAATAACAGACTCTAGATATGCAAGTCAAGAAAAACAGGATAAGCAACTTACTCTCCTTCCCCACTTCCCAGCCCAAAGCAAATAATGATATCCTACAACTGAGGTCATTTTGAGGCCTTCGAGTGAGGGAGTGTCTTTTAACATCTCCGCAGTTATAATATGAACAAAAGAAAATGTTAGCGAATAAGGGAAATAATACAACAAACACTGCAGAATTTGGCCAAAACAGTCAAGGCTGCTTGTGTGCTTCTTCTCTCTCATTTTACTCTATCCACTTCTCTTCTTCATCGTCCTTCTTCTCGGGGCGCTCGGACTTGTGCTGTAGAGATCTTGAGTACGAAAAGCACAGCTTCATTATGAAGGGGAAGTGTGTGCCAGCTGAAAAGTAAATAATACCACATAATGTTGCAAGAACAAATATAAACCTCAACAACTTACATTCATGAAAAGTACGAGGATGTTATACAAACACAAAAATTTATTTAAAGAGCAATGCCAACTTTATAAACTGCTGTGTTGGTAAGCAAGAAAAATGTTCGGGTCAAGCTACTCAAAAGAACCGTGTGAAGCCTAATATGAAGAGAACAGAAGTAAAAAAGTCTCTTCTACACAAGTATGCTTCAGCAACAACACAAACAGAGCTGATTCTTTGAAAATTTCTATACCATTCTTACAATTCGTTCCCATATTTTTCTCCAAAAAATAAAAAATAAAGCGGTGAAGGAGTGTTATACGGTTCTGAGTATTGAAAATTGTTAATCCTAATGGTTCTGGTTCAAAGGGAAGCAAAAATCAGATACGGGAACAGTTGAAAAATAATTATGAATTGAAGGTTTAACAGCGGTTTTTGGGTCAAGGGAAAACGCTGAAACTGCGGTGATTCGGCGTCAAGAAAGTACTAGTTTTTGAGTGTTCACTAAGTTTAAAAATTAAAATGCATGGCGAAAAAGAAATTTGCCCGAGAAGAAGACATGCATCCTTTGAGGAACACAAGAATTTAAAAAGCTGTTGACAGCAGAAACCTGCCTCACGTACTGTTCACCCAGAAACAACCAAGCGGAACAGTTGCTTCTATCACGCACTGGTTAATATCAGGTTCTCTGGATAGTTCGTGTCGAGTTTTAAAGGATATAAAAAATTCAATTAATACAGCAATTACATTTTTTGATCAACCAAACACGGACTATTTTGTTGCACAAGGCATCTCCATTTTTCCGTCAACTTGAAAATATCCTCTTCATAGAATTACAGTGATTTCATGGCAAATAATTCATCAAGGTGTCTTTTTAAGTTATCCAAGGAATTGAAATTTTTATCGTTAATACTATTCTGAAAAGATCTGAATAAGTGGAAAGCTGAAGGAGTAGGCTTCAACCACGGGCACATGATCTGGTGAATA
This sequence comes from Orchestia grillus, assembly GCA_014899125.1. Lineage (NCBI taxonomy): Eukaryota > Metazoa > Arthropoda > Malacostraca > Amphipoda > Talitridae > Orchestia > Orchestia grillus. The sequence goes on from VOMN01064235.1 coordinate 11,225, forward strand.
TGGAGTGTGAAGTAACACATTCCAGCCTAGCTGCAGCAATTTTTGTCAGGTTTCCAAAGAAACGTGTGGTCTTGCAATATCCTGACGAAAAACGACACCTTTCTTGTTTGGCCAATTCTGGATATTTTTCTTGAATTGCTGTTTTCAACTTGTCCAGATGTAAGAAGTATTTCTCAGAATTTATTGTCCGGTAACTTGGGACAAGTTTATAGCTCAGAATTCCTTTCCAATCCCATCAGACAAAAAGTAAAACTTTCTTAGGGTGGAGATCTGTTTTGGGGTGGCTTAAGGGAGGCTCAGGTCGCTTACTCAAGGATCGTTTTCACTGAACCTTTCGGTAAAAAATCCATTTTTCATCTCCTGACATAATTTGCTTGAAAATAGGACCGCTTTCATTGTGTTCATAAAGGAGCGTTTTCATTGTGTTCATTTTAACTCAAGTCATGTGGCACCCAAACATTTGCGAACTGTAACTTAAGCAGGTGCTCACGAATGCCTAATTTGGATAGGTTGAGGGCTTCTGCCAATTCTCGAGTTATCAAGTGCTTTTGATTGATTTTTATCGCCCATTTTAAAAGGTTTTAAAATTAACACAGATTACAGGATCTGAAACTTTCTGCCATAAAACGATAGCTTGAAATGTGCTCTAAATAGAGGTGTAGTCTAATTCTATACTCCGGAATGTTCTAAAATAAGTCGAGAGATGAATTACTAACAATCGGCACGAACTTTTCAGACAAACCAATATTTGAGGAACACGTATAGAAAAAACAACCTAAACATCTGTCTCAGTAAAATACTAAATTCAAAGTAAAATTAGTGCTGCTCACTCAACAACGGGGCATGAGAACGATCCAAGAAGAGCGCTCAAGTTTCAAAATGATGATGATGAACGTTAACAATCACCGCAAATCATGACTCTTTCTCTCCGTGAACATATTGCCACCTAAGCACTCAATGGACCAAAATTGAAAGACATCGGCCTTTCTTGTACAATTTATTAGGCAGTAGCCATTTTACTAGGTGAACAAATAATTCCCACTTGGTTAAACACCCCGAAAGGGTGGAACAGAATTGAGCCTAACATTAGAGCTGGAATAATGAAAGTTCTAAACAAAATTTAGCAATGAGAACTGCGAAACGATGGAACCAAAAACAGAAGCTCCGCCTTACTGGGGTTGGGGATGCGCGAGTGGTTGCAGCTGACCAGGGCTTCCAGTGCTTCGTCCAGATCCTCGAACTCGAGTAAGCCGCGAGAGCTGCGCTCCGCTGGGGGGACACAAAAGGCATCAACATTTAGCATCAAGAATTACACGAGTTGGGAGCAAGAAGAATCCAGTGTTTGAGCGACGGTTACGAAGATCAATTCAAAGGCTCTACCAAGTTTGAACTCGGATTAAGTTAATAAATCAGATTTCTCCGCTCTTCATTACAAATCCTAGTGCAATAAATCAAAGTTAGGCCAACGAAATCAAAAGGTGTGAAGTACACGGAACAAAATCTGCAATAATTTAGGCGAGACTGTTTACAGATGGTGCGTCTATTGGCGTTAACGGAACCATCGGTTGGAGCTTCGTTCAAATGTTTGAATGGAAATATTTTATTAATATTTTATACATAATTTATAACGTCGAAATTTGTAAACATTACCTGCAAAACTGACTGCGCTCAGAGCAAAAAGAAGGAAAAAAATATTTTGATGAAGTGCGAACATTATTTTCATCATTTGCCAACAAATGATGCATTATTATATTCACCAATTAATTTAGATTGCTTCTAACCAAGTGTGGTAGCTACTGCACTCAACACTGGCATGTGAGTTAGAGGAACCCTAACCCTCGCCTCAGAGCAGATCCCAACTCCCTCCATCATCTCTACATAACTCATCTGCAGTGCAGCAGTCACAGCACTTATAAAATCAATATAAAAAGATACTAACATATAAGATGTGAATTTTGTAGGTAGGAAAATTAGGTACTTTTTATTTATTCGCTTCTCCCGAAAAACGTTTTGTTTTGACTCAGAGGGCTTTCATCTCCTAGAGTTTTGACCCTCAGAAATTAATCTTAGCTCATTCGACGCAAAATTACATGGCAGAAAAACAGCTTAGTTCTTTTAGAATATTGAAATTACTCCAAAATCATCCATAAAAAAGTGAAAATAAAATCATGAATTTTTTCATTTTTATATTAAAAATTTAATGTTCCGTTTTTCATTAATTTTACGGCTTTTTTGGTTTCTTGCATTGAAACGCATCGATTATAACCAATCCTATCGTTCTAGAGCGAAAACTTTGAACTGAGAAAGTTTTTGAAAATCCTTCAACATACTTTTTTATGAATGAATTCTTGAGAAATCTAAAAAACTAACGAAAAAAATGTGTTCCTTTCATCGAGTTCAACAGGTGTGCCAAATTCAAAAGAAATCTGTCTAAAACGAAACAAAACCCCAAACCCGACGGTTCCCGTAAGCTAAATATCGGTCACAAACAATTAATTGAATTTTCTTGTTTGAGAAAGGAGAGGATTTTTAGTAATAGCCTAAAGATCGCAAATCTTTCACACATGCCTTTTTTTATATATTAAGCAATGCACTTTGCAGTGTTACACGCATTCAAAAATTGCGTAGCTCGATACTTCCTGGTAAAATATTTCCACACTGAAATAATTTATCTCAAATTGCAGCCCATTAGATTATTACGTTCTTGTAGTTCGGGCAATTGTGAACATACTTGATTATGAATAGATCTGACTACTAATGTAAAAATCCATTCCATCATGAAATTATGGTTGTGTACAAAGTGGCATTTTTACTTGAAGACGAAATTAAAAGAACAATTATGTTACGCACTTATCAAAATTAGTGCTGCAAAACTCAAAATAAAAATATACTCGCACTAAAATGATGCCAACGACAGTTTATGAGCAAAACAGACTCGGGAAATACTAGCAAATGAAGACATTTTTCATGACAAAATTGCTCCTCACCCTTTACCACTCAAAAATGTTCCGTAAAATATGTACCCAACTCCAATACCAATTAAAGTGTTCTAAGAGTTCTTCCTTTCCTGAAATAGTGCTTTACACCAAAGTACAACTAGTAGACAGTATTACTTATACGTGTTCATGTTCATACAATACAAGGCAATTCATTTAATCGTCACTTATTCTAAACTCTTATCATTAAAAAATGGTTAACTGAAAAGACGTTTCAAGCCAAACTTAATACACTGAAAATAAGGCATAGGCCTATAACAAATTCTTAGCTTTATATGTTTTAGATTTTACTGTCACACTAATCGACTTAGCTCATAAACTTTGCCCATAAGGAATACCAAAAATGATTAGAGGAAATAACAGTAGCAGAATTGACTACGTATGTGCAGGAAATTCTCTGGAAACCCGTCGCGCACTTCCCAAGAATCAAGAGTAAAATGCGAAATCAGGTATACGTACCCTGAATCGTCATCGCAAGAACTAATTGACATGGCCATTAATGTTAGTTTAATTCTCTGCGGTCAGTCAAGGGAATTGTAAAGAAACGCTGTAATGTTCGCTGAATTTTTCCTGGGGATGCTTACGAAGCCTACCTAACTCTAGGAAAGCCCTCCGCCTCTGGGTATTTGGACAACGTCAGACAGCGTATCCCTCTAGATCTGGGCCTGATTTTAGAGTTTCATCTACTTAATATTCAGAATCAGCAATTCACATGCTGAACTTCATAGGTACACATCTCCAAATTCAAACTTCCCACAGCTGAAAAAATCAGGATATAGGACATGAAATGTCATTTTCTCGAATTAAAATACAATAATTTGACAATACAATAATTTGCAAGTATCCTTACAGACATCACTTAAACCTTTCTGCAGAGGAAGTTTAACTAAGTTTTCTTTACTCCCTGCATTTCATCCTGATTCTAACTCTGGTTTTCAATATTGATTCAGTACACGGTACTGGGTAACCAAGCAAGAAGGCTATGACGAAAGAGATGAATTAGCTTCTGATAAAAATTAGAGTATTTTTATCAAACATGAGATCCCCATTTTCGCTAATATCAATCATCACAACCAACACGGTCAACATTCGAAGACACTTCAGTTTAGTTCTGCTTAGTCAATCGAGAAAAACAACGAATTTGACCCTTGACGATGTACACGGTCTGTGTAACCGACACTGACGGTGTGCAGGCAACAATCACGGCCACGAGATATCTCTGAAAGGTGCGATAAGGGGCTAAATAGATACATTGTAGAGAGACTGTAATTTTTGCATTATCATAAAAAAGTTGCTTAATTCTTTAATAATAAAAACTAATAAAGTACATAAAAACATCAAAATTCAAAGAAGTTATTCGAGTTTCTATTAACGTGGAGGCACCATCACTAGAGCGAAACTCGGACTTGTTGAAGTACTACCACAAGAGGAAAATATATGAGTTATATTTGTACGAACTCGCTAACAGAAAAAAGCAGCGCAAGCACCTCGAATTAAAAATATGAAGCGAGAAGAAGAAGAAAAATAAACAGAAAAGAAGACCCGCTTGCAGAAGATCGATTGCAAAGTGTGCTGGTTTCCACACAAGCGCTACAGAGAAGGCGACAAAAGGAAAGCAAGACTGAATCACTAACAGTCAACTCGTGGTGTAACAATTGCTGACTTCGCCACGAGTAGCTAGTAGTAAGCACTACACACGAGCGCTAGGTACAGAACAATTGAGAGAACAGGCCCCAGCGGTATACCCTTCCGAATTGAACTCGCAGGCCTCTTGTAATTCATCGAGGACTATTAAGTCCCCAAAATATACTGGAGAATATTTCCTTCACGTGTACTCTCACTTTTCTTCGATGGATAGAACTTCCAAGGTGCAAGAAGTAGTGACCAATACATAAGAAGACTTTTTCTTTATAATAGTGTTACGATCAAGGTTCCATTTTAGTGACAGTGAGTTTTGGAAGCTCGGTGTGCACAGAAGAGAAAAATATTTCGAAGATTGTCATAGATATTATTTTCATACTGTGGAATGACGCTCCGAGATGTGATTGCTGAACAGAGGCTTTAATGGACTATACTTTTGAGTAGAGGAAACTGATACAAGATATAAGGAAAAAAATTAGGAAAATGTATAAGCTTAAAAAAGAAAAATTTTCATTATCCACGAAGTAGTTGAAAAATTCAATTTCCAGTATCGACAAGAAAAAACCATAAAACCAATGACAATTAAATTTCACATAAACACTTCCAATTAATTTATAAAAATAAAAATAAATTAAGCAGCACACAAGCTATAATACAGCACCGTTTGTAAAACCTCATTATTTTAGGAAAACACGACACAGCCTTTTCAACCTGTGCTCACACTCACGGCGTAACGCCCTTAATTAAGCACTTCCAGGCAAGACGATGCCTCGACTGAACTGAATAAACGTTGACTCATCTTTACTTCAGCGAATAAAACAAGTTCCCAATAAAAACTCAACCAGGCCAACATTGCCTAAGAGTTCCACAGACCGTCTCGTAAATTACCTGCTTTCCCTACAAGTTTCCATGCCATACACCTCAGACGAAGCCCGAGACGCGTCTCAGTCAAACGGTTAAGGGACGTTCTCCAATTTGCACAAACTTTTTTGTTTGTGAAGCAATT
>VOMN01064248.1:0-13885 GCA_014899125.1 Orchestia grillus
CTACAAAATAAGAGTACTAATAAGCGAGGCAATAATTGTGAACGATCTAGAGCCCTGCATTTGTCCACGGTAGGGGCCACATCGTCGCACCCATACGACGAGTGCCACAGTCGCTTCTGTCGATTCGAAAAGCGCTGCAACTCCACAAGGACCATGAGAATCAGAGCTAATCTTAGCTTCTCTCTGGACTTAAGAAAATACTTTTCTACAAAAGCTTAGCCGCGTAGGGGCATCGCCGCGATCAGCCTAATTTCTCACAAAGTTCGTTCTGTAGCAGGTTTTTCTGGCAGCAGAGAAATCCCTCACAGCCTCGCCACTTTTCCTGTAGAAATATTTGCAGAATCCCAGTACAAACTTGACATCTTGATTTTGCAGGATGACATTCAGCCTCGAGCTAAAAGTTCTGCAATTCATCTTCTGATGTAATTAGGCCGCCTGCGCCAACTACTGGAAAACTACTGGAACGTTTACTGCTGATGAAATTTTCTCGAGCTTCTGGTAGTAAAAATACTTGGGTATTGTAGCTTGCGTCGCTGATACCCAACGAAGTTGAATTTCGACTAACATACGCGATTCAAATTGATCGACACACACTAATCGTGCTGAGAAACATTTAACTCGTTAATAGAAACAAACCAATTTTGATAATTCAGCAACATCTTAAATAAATTGAAACAATTCAGTTCATGTACAATTGCATAGAAACGATGCTATTTAAAACTAACATACTCGTACTGATAACATTTTGCTCTTTTTCAAACCGGTCAGCATATAATTCCCACTATATAAGTATGTATGCCTGGCACCAAAATACTATCGAAAAATTGAAGAAATCAATATGTAATCCATTTTACCGAATTTTTACTATTTTGATTAAGTAAGTCACATCGATAATAATTATATAATTCATAAGTTCCACTCGCACTAACTCATGTTCTGGTAAATTTAAAAGCCCAATCACTATCATTAAGCTGCAAAACCCCCTAAGATATCTTCCAGCATACTTAAAGCCAAATTTATGAGGGAATTCCAATCGCATTAATATCACCTCTAAGAAATTAAATTGGAAAATAATCGTCATCATGTAGGGAAAAGATTCAAAGGGGAGCATTGTCGAGAGAAAGGGGAGCATCATGTACGGGAGCATTGTCGAGAGAAATATTTCCCTGTGCAATTTGGACATTTTACGTTAAGTACTGAAATTTTTCATCAATATAGCCATTAATGGCTTTCAGAGCATAGAAACTCCATCTCGTTCACCAGAGCTCAAATTCGGCTCGCTGCTCAAATTTGGCCCTGTGTTCCAGCGCGTCCTGCATCATGCAGACCCGGGCACGCCATTACCGGTCAAGGGAATTTTATTTGCAAAAGTTTAGTCGGAAGTGGATCGCGATTAAAGTTCCGGCCCGCATCATGCGCTTGCGTTGGCTGTTACATTTATAGTACAAAAGACTCTCCTTTGCCCACGCGTATCCTACTTAGACGCCTATCCAACCAATTATAGACATCAAGGCTGCATTTTAAAGACCTTCTAAAAAGCGTTTGTTAATTAATAACAAATCAAGAAGGTTCAGATAGCAAGTTAAGTTACATGTTAAGTCATGTTGAGCATCCTTCGTTTTCAGTAATATTTTAATGGGTATAAAAAAGTTCATGAAAGTACACAGTTGTCAGATGAAGATCCCGAATTCCCGTTGGAATGTTTTGCACGAAGTATTTTTTGATGATCTCTGATCGTTTGCCATGACTCATCCTGGTAATCTTCTATTACCCTTATTTCTACATGTCTGAAAGAAAGCTATGTTCTCGAAAGTTATAGCAACGTTAGCCGAATTTTTTTTAATGTTTGTCAATCTTATCCTGTCATAGTCTCTCTTCATTCCAATGATATGAACCAATGTTATATGGTTCTCTGAGAAGAACTTTCCAAAATGGCAATACCATCACTATTCATGGAATGTTATTAATCGTTAAATCTAACCATTTTCACGCGTGTGAAGGAAATCAGTCGCAAGGCTGCAAGAAAACCAAAAAAGTGCAGAAGCAGAAGAGGGGACCTGTGTTATGTTTACTCGTACAATGCAAAACTCGCGGAGAAAAAAATTCCTTCGAAATGTAAAATTGCGAGATTCTTGTATACTGTAAGAACCCAAAATCGAAAACGTTGAGCAGCATTGCAAATTGTTTATTTTTATCCTTGACTACGTAAAGTAACTACATTTTATAATTACGCGCAAATAGGGGCAATAAGAATCAGTTTATGAACATATTAAATAAAAGTTTCTTACCAGAATAAGTAGACATAGTAATTCAATAGCAACTTTTCTGTTCACTTTAATTTGCTAGTATGTTTTGCAAAGTCAGCTTTACAGCCGTATGCTATGTATATATATACATATAAATTTATAAAAACTGAGGTAAATGTGTTATATCGACAACTGCCTATCGAAAACGGTACCCAAAAAATAAGTTTCACTATTTCAACACAGAAGCTCTTTGCTTCAATTTTGATCAAATCATACTATTTTGAACATGTCATATTTCAAAGACTACGGCATTTGAAAGAGAATTTAATATCATAAACTGCGCGTTCTAAAAAGTAGGATACCTCGAAAACAAACCCCGTTCACTCCTTGCAGTACCCCACTTTTTCAAGTTTCTTTTATTTGATACACTCAACGATATTTTTTTCTTCAGTTCCTTGAGACATCTATCGATGCTATCATTTTCCGCAACTTCACCGAAAATTCCGCGTACTTTTGTTGTTAGTGTACTAAAAAGCAGCTACTTTTGAGCGGGAACCCATCTTTACGGCCCACCTTGGCGGGTTTGCAAAGCGCTGCTGAGAGGTTTTCACGCTAGAGTAGAATTGAGGTGCGCAGCTGAGCGGCCATTTTGTACGCCTAAATTAATGGCACGATTATTTTGGGGAGCGCTGTTGCAAGCAGTCGGGCTTGAGTTACTGCCTCTTACTGAAATTTAAAATGAATGTAAATAGAGAGAAGTATATAATTGAGAGTTTGCCACGATATTTACTTATCTATTGATATGGTACGATCATGATTATTGAAATCATACAAAAACTTTTACAAACATCATCTTACGTACAGGATTTATTTCATTGTGTTTCACGTAAAAAATATTGTACGTTACAGTACATTGTGCTCTATGTTCACTGCAACAATAGCTCACGATCATTAAAATCAGGCGTCGACGACCAGAGTAACATTTAGTGTAGAGGCACAGAACATCAAAATGAGTACAGAGAACATTTCTTTTATTCGAAACGAACATTTCTACAAGAACGTAAGGCGGCTGGAATCTGTTCAGTTTACGCACCAGAAACTTTGAGTCAGTTCTCTCGGCAGTCAGTTTGACCTGGAAGTCAACTGAGGTTTTTTTTCTTTTTAATGATTCTATAATACAGAAGCACATACTCACTAAAATATTTTTCATATCTATGCGCATCAATATGAAAATTTGTAGTCCCAATTCCAATTTATCTTTTAAAAACTCTCCCCTCCCTACACTTTATAGAGTAGGTAAATATAGTTTTTAATCAATTTACACACCAAGCTCTTCTCAACGCCCTATTCTACATACATGTATAAGCCCGGAGTTTCAGAATAATTAGTTTATGCAAATTTCAATACATATCTTACAATGAATGACAAAAACTACTGGAGAAAATTATTCACTGATTTCCTGGAAGTGACTGACTCTTCATGCACAAAACCCCCGTCTTAAAAATCACGATTTTCACTCTACAGCTTCGAGGAATCTTAAAAAACATATGAGTCCGAGTGTGGTTGGATCTGATTACTGCAATCGTGCGGACATTCCTCCAAAAAACGTCGTTCAGCCGAACTGCGCATGGAGAATAAATAAATGTCTCGTCCTGGCAGGCCTGTAGCTCGGCCATTAGACAAGCGTTCCCCTGACAGCCCCGCGCAAGTCTAGAAATATTATCTTCCTTTCTGGAAGGAAGAAGCCAGCCGGGAATAAGAGAAACGTGATGGCAGGAAAAGGAATGCTTAGAAGGACTTGCGAGATGCGTCAATGAACGAATTCTTTTAGTGCTTACATTCCTATCCGGGACAGACTTTGGTCCTAATTTTGTCTTGATAACTTTCCACATTTCCTTAAATTTATAGGTAGGAATTTTTAGAGGTACGGAAACATGCGTACGAGGGTACTCACAGGAATCCTCTAAGGGATTGTGGAGGAAAATTGTGGCCCTTACGTTGGACGTCTTAATTTCAACTCATTTACACGGAATAATTTTAATTCCTGACGTACTTGCTTCTATTATAGGATACTCTCTCCTATGAAAGGAGAAAATTGAATTAAAATATTATACATATCATGAAATAAATTCTTAACTCAGTGGATGAGACGACTACATAGCTGTGGTTCCTGTAGAAAATGAACTCACTCCAAAACAGTAAGTACCGGTTAAGATAAAGAAATACTGTAAGAATAAGAGCGATATTAATCTATTTTGCATTTTTAGCCGGTATTTAATCGAGCAACAATGACACGCATTCTTAAACTACTTGAATTTTTTATATCCTTTACATTCTGAGAGATATCTTTTCATTTTTATTAAAGGGTGTTGTTTGGAATCCAACCAGCCCTTTACTTTACATTTGCATTTTGCAGCGGCTTTCATTTTACAGACTTACACATATTAAGTTATAAATGATGAAATTGAAAAATACTCTTATTTCAGAGATGAAGTGTTTTCCCAATTTGGGTCAAGTTCAAAGAAATTTTTCGAAATACATCCTCGTAATTCGCGAAAACTTTCAAAAAATAAGATTTCGATTTCTCTTCAGCTTTGCTTACGTATTTTATTTGCCACACAGTGTCTATCGTTCGTAATTAAACATTCGGCGTAATTGTTTTCCACTGAGGCTACCAGCCTGTACGTGAAAACATCATGCGTGATGTGATATTTCAGTTCATATTTCAGGTCATTCAGTTGGAATCCCAAGCCACTAAAATGTCATGCGTTATGTGATATTTCAGTTCATATTCCAGGTCATTCAGTTGGAATCCGTAACCACCAAAATATCATGCGTTATGTGATATTTGAGTTCATATTTCAGGCCATTCAGTTGAAATCCCAAGCCACCAAAATGTCATGCATTATGTGATATTTCAGTTCATATTTCAGGCAATTCAGTTGGAATTCCAAGCCACTAAAATGTCATGCGCTATGTGATATTTCAGTTCATATTTCAGGTCATTCAGTCGGAATCCCAAGACACCAAAATTACAGCACCAATGACCTAAATCCCGCACGTCCCAACCCTCAGTAAATGGATACTTTCTCAACAAAATATTCCAATTTTCGACGAGAACCAACAAAACTAAAGAAAGGTTCTTTACATCTGCAAAAAAAACACGACTTTAAAACGCGTAAGTGCTACACAACGTGTGTGAGCTCCGTGAACAGCAGTGCACAACTTGTACAATAATTTTAAGTGCTGTACAAATTAGTGTAGCGTAAATGTAGTGCTCATCGTTGACTTAAAAATGTGAAGATCTCTTGTTATTAAAGCTCAAGTTCTCTTGCATTGAAATGGGTAATAACCTTTGGAAAAGTTTAGCAGATGGCTTGATTTCCATTAAACTAGTCTCAGCCCATCCATAGCTCCGGTTTTATAGCCCGGCCAATGAACGGCTCCAAATGCTGTAAAAGAAACTTATGGTTTTGATTGGCTTATTTTTTTCTAAATTGATAGGCTATTAATGTCGAATAATGACAGCAAAAAGTACACGTTTATTGGAAATAATTCGCAATATTTGTTCCCATTTCGTACATCTGGGTTACGTACGGCACTCGGGTCACTTGATGAACCTTGAAACTAATTGACAGATTACTTTGACGATGCTAGACAAACAAACATGAAATGAAAAAGTGATTAAAAGTTAAATAGAATGAGCATACAGTCAATAGAAAAGTACTAGTAAAATGAGAAATTATTACAATGAGAGGCTATACGATGCGTTTCGTGTACTTGATGCTTCTTAATTGCCAAGAAAATAGATCACAAATTTTCAAGAATTCCGTGAAAAACCTCTTACAATTCAGACCCGTTCCTTGCCTCGATATCCAAAATAAGTAATGCTTTTTCAACATTCGCGCCTAACGCTGTTGAAAAATTGCATTTCTTGGGAAAAAGAAAGAAATCGTTCCTAAGCACTGTTTCACTTTTCATGTGTTCAATCAATACAATTACCATGTTCGAATTTTGTCGATTCACCCTAGAGGATGTGGAATAAAGAGGGTAAACTGACAGATGATGTTGAGTGAAGAGGGTGACTGACAAAGGATGTGGAGTGAAGAGGGTGAACTGATAGAGGATGTGGAGTGAAGAGGGTGAACTGACAGAGGATGGGGAGTGAAGAGGGTGAACTGACGGTGGATGTGGAGTGAAGAGGGTGAACTGACAAACGGATGTGTAATAGCACTAAATATTTAATAACATATTCATATCTAGTCCAAATCGGTTCTTATCGGCACCCAACTTCAGGACAGACCCGGATGCTGCTCAACTTTTTCCCGGCCTGTTGCTATTTTAATTCACGCTCCAAAGTTGGGCGATTGCAAAACTTGTAACTGAGTTTAAGCTGCATCAAGAATTAACTGGAACAAAAGTTACGCTTTTAAACGTCTGGGGACCGCAGAGACGATTCCCAAGTTTGGACCGCCAAGCATTACGTTTGAGGCACGAGTTTCTTCCGTAGTTTGTTCATAAAATGGACGATACGAAGTAAAAACAGAGCAGCAGCACAAAAATGCTTGCTTATCTAAAATTAGTTCTGCCGAGAATGTAAAAATGGTTGATAAGCCCTCTCGCATTAAGGAATTTTGACTCTGATCCTCACACGTTTGCCGCCGCTTGATGCACGTTGGAGTTAAGTGATATGTCTACACTTTCAGCTCAACTGTTGTTTAGCTGAGTACAAGTACAACACTGATGTTAAAGACGAAACAAACTTTCATGGTTGCAGTGAATGTGTAAATCAGGTTTCATGCTTTTATTATGTGTAGATATTATAGGTAGGGGTAAGTTTCATTACTATGCTACAATTCAATTTTTTCAAATCATAAATTCAAATTTAAGGGTACCTGAAGCCATTTCAGTAAAGTTGCAGAAATATATAAAAAAATTCTTTCCATATAAGCAGTGTTAAATCAAAATCAGTTTTCCAGTGGAACTTGTTTGATGTTGCACCTCAGGGTACACTAGATAGGCAATAGAGTTAGGTTAGTTTGGTTTGTCTATCGTATGCTATGGGGAGTGACCATTCCAGAGGGAATCCGTTAAGTTAATTCAGGTATCGATAGGCCTTCGGGACTTTTATCTTTCTTATCCACGTTGTTTCTTTCAATTTTCATACCTTTTTCTACGTCTTCATTCTTAACTTGGCGTTTCCGTGCTGTGCCGACCCGCGGCCTGGGTTTTTCTGCGCACTTCCGTTCATCGTGGCGTGATTGTCACGTGGTTCACCTGGCTTTGTCGCATTGCGGTAATAGAGCCGGGTAGAGCGACTAGTGCGCGACTGGAGGGTATTTAAGCGGTGCCCGCAAGGCATCAAGGTTCCATACTGGCGTTGTCTCGCTCAGCTGTCACATCTAGGTGCTGTGTTCAATACATACTCATGATACCCGCTGTTTCTATGACCCTCAATCCAGTGGTTCATGGCTAACCCGTGTGATTAACCGAAGGCCATGGTTATCTACAGACTGAACTAACCGGGTAGTGTCGTCCTTTTACTGTACCAAGTGTGGTACGAGAGAGTGTAGAAAAGACTGGACTGCACAGTGCGCTGGGAACCGTGATTGAAAATACACCTCGTGCATAGATTTACCGTTTTCGATTTTCTGTTCTCTATTTCTCGTTCTCTATTTCTCGTTCTCTATTTCCTGTTCTCTATTTCTTGTTCTCTATTTTCTATTCTCTATTTCTCGTGCTCTATTTCCTGTTCTCCATAGCCGATCCTGAACGGTACCTTCTCTTTCCACGCTACGTTGTCCTAGTCGCTACAGCGCTGCCATCTAAACTACTACTGCTACTCTTTGCATCTCCCATTGGGTTCGAGGAACTGGAACGATATTTTAATTTAGTTTAAGTGAAGCGCTCAGTGCTTAGGATAGTTCAGTTCTGCTAAAAATCGACATCGATTTGGTATTTTTATGGAATGACACTCATCAACGGCCAACGGTTTCACAAAAAAAAGTTCCCCACATCATTTGAAAAGAGTTTCATACCAAACTTTAGCAATAATCCAAATAAAAAATACTCTCTATAACTTGAAATGCTGCATACAAATTCCCCTTAGAGTTTCTATTGAACAAAATACAACAAACTGCAGAATTAAATTTCCCGTTCATGAATTTTAATCTTTGTTGTGAAGTACGTAGCGTGACATCGATTTCCATTGAGCCGTAATTGAGCTGATGTCTATGCTCTATCTATATTCATGTCTCGCCTGCTGTTTGATCTGTGGTTACAACATTTGCGGCCAGCATTTCAAAAGATGTGGTAAACTCTCCAGCTGTTTGTTCTGTGGTTACAACAGTTGCGGCCAGCATTTCAAAAGATGTGGTAAACTCTCCAGCTGTTTGCTCTGTGGTTACAACAGTTGCGGCCAGCATCTCAAAAGATGTGGTAAGATGCTAAGACAGCCAGCGGCGAACCGCAACGAACAATAAATAATTGGAGAGACTCTTCGTACGCCATCGCAAATGCTCATTTCAATGGACAAAGAAATAAATTGCCTGAGCTGTGTAGCCACTTTTGAGTTCAAATGTATAAATTGAAGAACGCCGTCGAGTACTTTGACGTTAAATAGTAGTAGAAGGACGGTCATTCAAACTAATACAAGCAAAACTTCATACATGTGAATACTTTCTTGTACCACATTGGCGGCTTCTGGTGGTTTAAGACTAATATTTTTAATAATCTATCAACTAATTTCCATTTTCTTTTTAGTTATTTTTAGCACAGTTACCTGCATTGCTTGAAACATTCCGCCCCGACTTGGAATGTGCATGCAAGGCAGAGTGAGCTCTTGCTCGTCGTACACATGAGTATCTGGTCGTACACATGGGTGTCTGGTCGTACACATGGGTATCTGGTCGTACACATGGGTATCTGGTCGTATACATGGGTATCTGGTCGTACACGGGGGTATCGAAATACAACTAAACGAAAAGTTTGCAACATATTTATTTCATTACGGGTTAATTTTGATAGCTTGGAGGGCGCAGAAAAGAGATACTTTTCAAGCATTTAACAGCGCTGTGGTCCCCAAAACTGCCACGGCTGTGAGCGTTCTAGCACACGAAAGTGTCGAGAGCTTCAAGCCGAAGCTTGACACACATCAACGAGTCAAGAATGAACACAAAACTCAGCTCGGGAACATTTGTCAAACAGGACGCCAGTCAATATTTTTACTAATTCTCTAGACGAGGAACAGCGACCGTTCGGCTCCGTTAGGTATAGAAGCAGAGCGACGTGAGTTGCTAATTAGAGAACACGTCCCGAGCTTTCCGTTAGTTGGTGCACTCAATGCCTGCTAAGAACTGAGAGTTCTGCAGCAACCGAACTGAAAGGTTAGGTTTCAAAATCCATAACTAGTAAATAGTTCGTCGCAGAAGCATTTGTAAACTAGTTCATGGCTGTTTGTCATCACGGTCTCTGTGGAATTATGTTGTATTATGATCAGCATTGTACGTAAGATATCCTTCGATGAACACTATTCGTGATTTTAACTAGCTTTTCTTGGTAACCTTCATTAGCTATTGACATGAGCAAAAATGGGAACCTATGTTCATAATATTACTTGGGAAGTCCGTAAAAAGCTCTGCCCGCGCGATGAATTAACGTATGAATCATGCAGGCATATGAATTAACGAAATTTATTGTATGACATTAACTTTAAGGTTTCTGTATTGAATTCGAAACAACGATAAAAATAGCTATGGGGGCTAGAGAACATATTTTGCGTACATCTTTATGTCTCTCAATGTCAATAGAAATCAGAAACAATATTGCCTAGAATTCTGTTCATATGCTCACTTCAAGATCAGAAATGATTTAAAAGAAGGCTGTCGAGATTTTACTCTCCCAGAATACGACAAGCAAGCGGTGGCAAAACAAACAATTTGCAGATGGTGCGTGCGTACGTCACAGCCACCGACCCTCCAAAAAATATATGATGTTAATCGAGGGCCACTCAATGATAAACTAAAATAGAGAGGACAAAACGTAAATTAATTATAATTCAGGCTAAAATGCAGCCCTTATTTTCGATTTTGATCACGGACTCGTTCTTAACAACGCTGGCTACCATCTTATAATAAAATGACCGCTTCTTTCATATTTTGGTGAATTAGGAAACGCTAAGCGTGTTTAACCTATTAAATTCCTAAATAATTTCAGGAAAAAGATCAAAATGTCACATATTATGTACATTTTTAAGCAAGTTTTGGTTTATATAACAGTTAGGTACATACAATTACAACAGTGATATGTATGTATGTAAGCATGAGGTGAAAATCTTTCTGGCGTATGAAAATGGGACTACTTTTATATTCGTCATATTCATGGCGCGTTAACGGGTGAACTATAACCATTCATAGGTGAGTAATACATTAATACGAGTTGTGGCAATACATTAATACGAGTTGTGGCAATACATTAATACGAGTTGTGGTAATACATTAATAGAGTTGTGGTAATACATTAATACGAGTTGTGGTAATACATTAATACGAGTTGTGGTAATACATTAATACGAGTTGTGGTAATCCATTAATACGAGTTGTGGTAATCCATTAATACGAGTTGTGGTAATACATTAACACGAGTTGTGGTAATACATTAACACGAGTTGTGTTAATACATTAATATGAGTTGTGGCAATACATTAATACGAGTTGTGGCAATACATTAATACGAGTTGTGGTAATACATTAATACGAGTTGTGGCAATACATTAATACGAGTTGTGAGCAGCTTTGTACCCTCGCCATTCCTAAGGCTCTAACAAGGCTTCGGTCAATTGCACCTGCCCGATCAGTCGCGCCAGGAAGCTCCGTATTGGTCGTCGTCTCGAGCTCTAAAGCCTCGCGGATCTAAAAATGGAAGCCGTGCAAGCTTGGATTTTTTGCTTGCATTTGCATAAGTCCGCGAGAACGAGGAAATGGAAGAGAAGCTCGTATTCGATCAGCGCTACAGCAGTTTTAGAAGGAAATGAAACGGGAAACTTTCAATCGAGGTGGTTTTCGTTCGTCACTTTTTTCCAGATTCCCATTCTTTAATGCTCAGGTTATTCATCAATTTATTCGGTATAAATTTACTAGCTACCCAACTGCTTAGACTGGGCGCATTTTAAGTCCGCCTTTGGTTTGACTCTTTCAAGGAAAGAGCCAGAAATGAAAGTGTCACGTCGCGGCTCATGCCACCTCACGTCGCGGCTCATGCCACCTCACATCGCGGCTCATGCCACCTCACATCGCGGCTCATGCCACCTCCATTTTCAGGAGCTCGGAAGGTCTCTGCCACGATCTCAAATTGGAGATTAGATCATAAGGTAGAGCGCGCACCCTCGCACCGGCCAAATTCTTCATTCAAATTCGAAGATTTGCGCTTCTCTGCAAGGCTTGTTTGAGCAAGATTTTTCTACTGGAAGTCCTGCAAGATGGTCTGAGCTGCTTTAATTATATGCACAGAAAATGGATATGTTAAAAACGGAATGAACTCCACAATCCAAGGCAGATGTGATGAAGAATTGTGAGCGTCATATGCCGAAAAACAGAACGAGTATGAAATATATTTTCCATATATCTGACTAGAAATATTTACATACATCCCTTAAGTAATAACACCACCAGCAGCAAGCTCTAGTTTATTTTTAATTTAGGATACTAATGAATTCATACTATCTGTTAAACATATCGAAACATAACCTACTGAAACATATCGAAATACTAAAATAAGAAATATTCATGTATAATTAATTACCCTTTGAGCTCCTCTAATTCGGACACGCGTTCTCTGTTCCAAGATTAAAATGTCTCCTTCGTTATTTTATTGACGATCCCAATTCTACCCGCATTCCAGACGAAGCCAATGCGTTCGCGTCAACAGGAGCAATTAATTAGCATATAAACTTTTATGGAGTTACTAAAGTGCGTTTACGAGGCCCTTGGCGAGCGACGCAATGCGGCCCCTCACCCAGAGACGGGAGCTGGTGCCTCTGGGTGAGCTGGTGCCTCTGGGTGTGCTGGTGCCTCTGGGTGACCTGGTGCCTCTGGGTGAGCTGGTGCCTCTGGGTGACCTGGTGCCTCTGGGTGAGCTGGGGCCTCTGGGTAAGCTCGTGCTTCTGGGTGAGCTGGGGCCTCTGAGTGAGCTGGTTTGTCTTCGTGAATAGCGAAGACAATCCCTTGGGTGGACTGAAGGAATTAAACGAATGCGCGCATGTGAAGTGGAAGATGGAATTTGTGAAGAAATCGTTGATGAGAGAAAAGTCCTATTGAAAATCCTTCGCACTAAATTATACTTTAAACAGTAAATTTCAAAATGGTGCATTCATTACTCTAGCTAATTACTGGTCGGTAGAGTTGAGTTCTTGAATTTTTAGGCGATTTCTTGTGTCAAGTACTTCCGGTATCATGGTGCGCCGAAATGAAAATAGTGTTCTGTCATTTTCCTCTCTTATGGGAAGTTCAATAGAAACAATTTTTCGACACCTTACGAAAACATATCAAGAAGTGTGAAGTGCGTGAGAGTATCTCTAAGAGGAGGGAAAGTTAAAAAATATTGATCCTATTCTCCAGCGATAATCCGCTAGAACGCCTTCTGCTTACGGTAGGTGTCTCATTTACATCGTCACACATATCTCGTTAAGGTGTGGACGGGTCAAAGTTCATTAATCCAGGGTGCGTTCATCGTTCTTGTTGTGCCACTGAATTTCCTCAGATTCAATAGAGTAGAAGCTGGTACACATGTTCTTCTATTTTGGAAATTTTAGCAGGACCATGATAAGCTTTAGCCAAATTCGACCTGAATCGAGAAAATTTTAGAAGCTTCGGTTGACAAGATGTTACCATGTATAATTTAAAAAAGTTACAGTAATGTCATGAGGTGTCATGCATTCCCAGTGCTGGAAAATATAATTCAAAAGGGATTCATAATGCATGATAATTGTTGCCCATGAAATCATCAAACCACTGAATTTCCTCATGTCGTAATGATGGTTTTGGTTCAGTCTGTCGTAATGATGGCTTTGGCTCACTCTGCCGTAATGATGTCTTTGGCTCACTCTGCCGTAATGATGGCTTTGGCTCACTCTGTCGTAATGATGGCTTTGGCTCACTCATTTGCAGGAACCTTCAAGCGCTGCGAGTTATGGAAATATTTATGGAAATTCTGCATAATGTGATCGTCAGGGTCACCAGGGATGAAAACTAGGTGCAGGTCCTATCAAAAATGATCACGGACGACCGGGTCTTCATAAAACCTTAAAAAATAAATTCAAGTCTTAAAAATAATTCAAATAAATTGAAATCTTAAAAATAAATTCAATTGTTCTTTCACATTAAATTATATCTTTTTCCAAACAAATATATATTCAGATAGATGTGTTATTTAGTGAGTGTTCAAATGAATTTGTGGCAATTAATGTAGCCAGATGAATATGAACTCATTAAACAAAAGGTTCAGGTCAATTTGAGCTTAAGCTTGAAGTTAATTCATTTCTTATCTTATATGCACGTCAGTTAGCAACGTCATTGAAACATTTGAAACATTAATTTACCACAAGCAATTTATATCAGATACAGGTTTACAATCAAATGAGGAAT
>VOMN01064251.1:0-10805 GCA_014899125.1 Orchestia grillus
TGGTATGAGTGTCAATATATGGTTTTTATAGCAACGATCGGATCCTATAATGGTTCCTTACTTATACTCAACGTGAATAGAGAATTTTAAGTAAAACTAGAAGTAACGAGGAATGCTACAATGAACATTAAGGTATACGAGATATTTCTCAAGTCCTCGCAAGCTCTATTTTAAGAAGAATTCCATAGGAAGATTAGGAACTCGGTATTTCTACATGCGTTCTTGACTTACAGTAGTCGGATGAGAACTTTTTGTATACACCGGCGTGTAATTGTACCTATTTCACTGTTCAATCCTGACTACCAATAACACAAAATGATCCGAAGTTTCAGAGTGACTAAATACAAACGAATGCCAACTCAAAGGGACAAGTGAAGTTCTTTCGTAATCCTGCAACGTAAAACTGATCAATGATAAACATTTTGGTATGGAAAATTTTACCGATCTGCACACTTATAATAAAAACTGTTGCCACTCCCGAGCAAAACTTTGCACAATCCTTTTCGTACAATAACTTTTAAATGTTGGAAGGATACATGAAACAGTACATTTTAAGGCTCTGCTCATGAATATAATTTCCCCACGCACAAATCACAAATATAACAACAACTATTTGGCAGACCGTGTGTTCGTATAGTCTGCAAAATATTAAGCTAATAATCTCTCCCAGGCAAGAACTGGAGCCACACTGAGGTTGTTCCACGGTTGATGCAACCACGCACCACTGGAACTTATAGCATGGCACCGCTGCACAACTTAGAACACATTCCTAGATATTGTGCATACATCAACTAACAACAAGCAACTATGTAAACGCCACCAAATCCTCTCAATTACATTCACCCTTTGCTGCACCAGTTTTTAAGTTGACCAAGAAGAATCGTTGGGCAATTGTGGCAGAAGGTCTACATTACTTAAAGTGAAGTGCACGAGACTGGTACAATGTGCAGGTATGGGTCAACAATACACACCAGGCATTCTGGGAACTCTCCTCGGTCGTAAACTGCTGGCTACTGGCGCACACGCAGCGCTTCTTTCAGGTGTTGCAGACGAAGCGCGGATTCTAAGCACGAGGCAGTTGCATGCTTATCGTTTCCTGGTCGAGAGAACACTTCTACTATCGGGCCCCAGCAGTGATAAGATTGTTATACACCAGCCGACTGCAAACGAATTATTTATAGCTTACACAATATTGATTAGGCACTCATATGAGAGCGACGGATGAATCAGATATGAAGCCAACAAGACAAGCTAATCACGCGATTCCGGAGTAGAGTCAGCAACGGTTTTGATGGCTCTACTGCTAGTGCTACGTTAAGGTTTACAACAGGAAAATTCACAACTCAAACGCCAAAAAATACACAGCGAGAAACACTCGATAATTGTGACACACTACTTGTGCTAAGCATTAAGAAGAGCACCTGCAGATGAAATTTATTTAGCACCTGTAGATGAAATTTATTTAATTTCAGAGAGCTCCATTTTCTGTGAGCTGACTTATATAAGAGCAGCCTGCCTGCGAGGGTTTACAAAGCGTTTGGTGTTGCACATCGTGACGCAGGGACAACGCTAATCTTATCTCCGTCGCTCACGAACACAGAACAAATGTTTACCACCTGATGAAAACCTGTGAATCTACCACTCGAGAACGGTGCATTAAATTTGAGAAGCGTCAGTTCATCGTTTTACTACTTAGATTAGTTCAATGACCGAACACAGCTGTAGGGTACACTTAGTTTCACTAATGACACTTAAATATTCGTTTTGTATTTGTAAGTCATATTAATCCTATTATTATTATAAGGGTTTAACAACCGTTGCCACATTCAATGGGATTTTAAAAGTGAGACTCGGTTCAAAATTCATTTTGAGTTAACTAAATGAATTGTTCACGCAGTTGAAGTTATGAAAACAGCTCGCACCTCCTTGCAAGTCATACTCGCGTAATTTCAACCGGATCAAAGCAAGTTTCACACATATAACCAATCAAGGTGTTAATATTTATGAGAGTAAAGCGACGACATTCAGGCACCGCAATGCCTAATTATTGCAAAATTAAATTCAAGCTGTAAAAAACAGTTTTGGTAACAATAGCTAATAACTTGACGCCACTCAATAACTTGAGTAACGATACGGCACAATACTCAGACTGCCAAGTCGAGCAAACCGCGTTTTCCCATTCTACAACTGATGAACGGCAGACTGGAGGAAAATTAACAACTCAAATGGCTTGGAATGCTCTCGCCTGTACTAAAGTACCAAGTTACAACAAGCTGATCACGACGAATGTGATGTACCTCTGCACTGCCCAACGAAAATCGAGTTACATGAGCCAAAAGCGATAGAGCAGGCTATGTGGATTAGGAGCTCTAATCGCCTCGAGCGTTACAACTCAAGTATCTGTCATACAGTATGCACAACTCTCCAGAACAAACAATAGATCCCTCGTGATGCTGAACTAAAGCGAACAAAAACTATTCTCACAGCGTTTGTTGAGCTAATCAAGAAGCTACAATTAGCTTCCAACCTAAGCGTAAGCCATTTAGCGAGAAAGAACGTAAAAAACTATACGAGCAAACAAAGTACATCTCGTGTCGGTGTGAGTGGCTCGACATCCACAGCAAAACCTGCCCCACTGAGAATGCGTCGCTGTCATTGATCTCGTTGCACGCATTGGCGACCTAAGGCGGAATGCCGAGGCCTTATTTAGGCTGGCGGACGTACACAGAGCATGCATTTGCTTCTCTTCAGAGCAAATGTCAAGTTGAATTTCAACTGCTTGTATCCTCGGTGACTATGACTAACCCTTTACCGTCTCTATGGATTTCAAAATCCGCTTTCATAAGCGTGCTGCTAGTTTTGAATTCAACCTCATTGCATATATACAAACGATTGCAGCGAGTTTGCGTATAAAGATTTATCGCCAAAATAATTCGGTCGGTGAAGGGTTCAAGATACAGAAATTTGTATTTCTAAGGATGCCAATCTCGCACCGAAGTTGGACACCGCTTAGCTCAGCTCAAGCGTTCACACTTACTCGTACGCCAAGATCAGTGAAGCAGGAAACTCGAGGAGCGGACTAAAAAATAACCTACGTTCAGTAGGGAAAATACTTCTTTCTCAAAACTACCCCATCTAACACACCGGGAGAGACGTACTTTTTTGGCTCGTACAAAAAAAACAGTAGAATATTAGCACTAATATTTTGGTTGATGCGATTACTTGAGCCCACACTTCCGCGTTGAAAAGTTCCAGTGAAAAATTTCTCAAATTCACATCGGAATTATAGAAGATAAAAGTGGAAATGCATACAATTTGACTAACAAGCCAAGAGATTCGTACAGAAACTACGAAACAAAGCTGCCACCGCCAATGCACAGTAGCTCATATAAATCGCACGTGTACGAAAGAATCAAGTGGTGACATTCGCCTCGAGGATCTTGCTTTAGCACCCTCCTACTTTGATCAGTTGTGTTCAGTGAAGGCCATCCTTCATCAATAATAAAAACGAAGTAGATGGTTATTTAATGTCGGGTCTACGGAGCTCGATGGGGTCTTCACGGAGCACGCTCGACAAAATAAACGTCCCCCGTCGGAAGAAGGTGCAATTTTTATTGGGAAGTAGAAAAAGACCACTAATCTGTGAGCGACAACACATATTTCAACTATCAGATTATACAAGAAAGTTGAACAAGTTCGTGGAGAAATCCCTAACTCAACATCATGACTAATAACATTCCTCCCTTTTCAAGGGATTAAAGCAAAGAGACACTCGTAAAAAGTATGACCCACTATCTTATTATCTGTACGAGTAATTGCGAGATGCATGACGAGTTATCAGCTCCCCGGGTACTATGCCGATTGTCAATTCTGCACACATCACCGCCACGAAGACCAACAAAAATTTAGTGCAAAATGAGTTGCACAACGAAAAGAGCTTCAATTAATATAAAGGGAGGGAACACGTTCCCTGCAGATTGGGCCATTTTGCCTATGTTCGAATGACATAATTGTAAGAAATTCACCAACTCCCCACACGACGGAACGCAACGCCAAACCTGAGCTCCGACTCATACTGCACGGGCAGCAGACGAATTTGCAGGAAATGGCTTTAGTTACGACATCGCTTGATCATGGCTCAGAATTCCTGTAACCTCGGCTGCAGTACACGAAACTGCTCCATTTGCACATCGAAGAGCCTCAAGACGACGAGACTGCTGACTTGGCCGACCCTAAATTTGTTTACGGTTATGCTCCGAGGACTTGTAGAGGGTTCACAACGCTATTTCTAAGAGCCAAAAATGGGCATGACTTCTACTCAAGAAAGGTTATATTAGTTCCGACTGCTACTGGACAGGTCTACTTCCCTCCCAAATGCTTCACAAGTCAGTATTGATTGATTGCCCACTGCGTGCACGCGAGGACTGCTCATTACGGACTTGAGATCTCGGTATATAATTCTGGCCCGTGCCTCTAAATCTACGGAGCGCCCACTCCCTAGTCAGTGAGGCACGTTTGGCTGCTGAGGGTAACACAAACAGACGTATATTGCAGCTCATGCAGAAACTGATTGAAAAATAAGCTGAAGATTGACAAGGTGCTATACCTGAGCAACCAACAACGGAACATACATGTACCTGAGAAGTACACAATTCAGTATCTTAAAATAAAGTAGAACCTTTCAAAAAAATCCTAACTATTGCTTTAGACCCAAATTTTGAAATCGAAATGAACATTTCTGAAACAAAAAACAGATTGTTCTACTTCAAGTTCACAGCCTCAAAACAAAACCGATCTACGCCTAAACGACAAAGATGTTAAAAATGGAGGCAGGCCTGGCGGGTTCTACGACAAATAAATGAATAAGAAAAATCCAGCAACTACGCCATCTGGTATCATGCAATACTAAAATGCAATATTAGAATGCAATATTAGAACATTGGACCAAACAAACATGCGCCTACACAGCACACCTGCTGGATGCTCACTTGAATGAGCGTATGCGTATACACAATGATCACCAAAACATCAAACACACGAATAGATGAATGCCAAGAGAGCAAGCATACGAATACACGCAGCACACGCAGGGGTTGAAAAAATGAGTTCCACGAAAAAATTGACACTGAGCGTTCCACGGATTGAGTTAACCACATGGGAGTTAGCATTAGAATCCGACTTCATGAAAGACCTACTAAAAATAAACGCCAAGTATTTCCATGAAATACACCTCGTAACCGTGATGCAACTAGGACGAAATAGAGAAATGAAATTGGCCCCAGGTGACCCGGGGGGGCACCGAGAACCTTGCGAACATAGGCAGGCCTGATGAGTGT
Organism: Orchestia grillus; assembly: GCA_014899125.1. NCBI lineage: Eukaryota > Metazoa > Arthropoda > Malacostraca > Amphipoda > Talitridae > Orchestia > Orchestia grillus. The sequence continues at coordinate 5,337 of VOMN01064251.1, forward strand.
GTCTACATTCTCTGGGAGGTCAAGACCACACTACTCGCTGAACACGCGGCGGCATCGACTCCACCGAGCACTTTTTTCTGTCTAACAAAAACAGATGACACAACTTATGTAAACCGTGAAAGCGATCGAAAAACCAAGGCTAAATTCGACGACCGTCGCTCCCTCCGGCAGGTCAGTGACCTGGATTGAGGTCACTCGCGATGTAGCTGTAGCTGGGCAGGGGTCCCCTCCTGAAATGGCGGCCCGCGATGTATGTGTTATTGCCCATTATTAAACACGTCACAATGGCCCACAACGACGCTTCTATCAAAACACGCAAAAATTAAAAATTAAACGAAGTGGAACCTATTTTCCACAAATTTCAAACCGGTAACAAAATATTCATTCTGAGACTGCTGCCCAAACCTGTAGCTAGTTTCAGAGTTCAAAGATTTCTTCTGTGTGTCCAGCCTGCTTCGTTGTCCTACGTGTCGCTACCGTACTTTCTGAGCAAGCCTCCTCCTTAGATACTTTTCAGTTTTTCTCGTTGACCAGTTTTAAAATTTCTCTAAATTTTAAAGCTTCAGGGTACTACAGAAGTTCGAGTTTTAATACATCTGCACAGAACACAATACGTTCAGCATTGGTGCCGAGAATTGATGTTCATTCATAAATTCTCGATATTGAGCTTCATCTCAGAGTCCCAACTCACACTGTAGTTCAAGAACAAAAACAGTCTCATCATCAGCTGGGTAATACAAACTTGAATATAATACTCGCCCACGCGCTGGGTAATGACCGCACACGGCTCCCGCTATGAGAACGCGTGCCATCCAGCAGAATGAAGCTTTCCTGCGTTTCGTCAGCCACGCCATAAAATTCGTCAGCCACGCCATAAAATTCCCTTCATTGAAATGCTGACTTTTTCAAGACGGCGCTGGGGACGGTGACGAGTCCTAACTTCTCAGTTCCAAATGATGCACACGCGAAGACCATAGCGTCATTTAAAATATTTCAATAGTAAGACCTTTTTCTTGAGAATATTTTGTTACTTTTATAGTTTTGTACATACAGAAATCTGTAATCAAAATGAAAACAAAATGTAAAAAAACTAAACAAGCAAAAATGACGATGAAAATTGAATATTTGTGTACTACATTTTGCAGCGAAGAAACACACCAGTAGGACGTTTTTATTATTTATTTCAAAAATGAAACTTCCAATTGAACTGATGTAAAAATTATGATTCCACATATAGGTTTCATATTCCCGTTTCTGGGGCAATTAACCCATGTAATTCTGTCATTAGTCGAATGTTATCTTCTTTAAATTAACCAATTAAACTTATATCTATGAAAACAAACATTCAAATCCAAATTGAACATAAGAGAAACAGGCAGTCAGAGCCGCACATTTTAAGACACCCATGACGCCAAATGAGGTTGCATGCCGCGTCAGTTCTGCGATGTTGACATTTCGAGCGAGTTCGTACACCGTTTATGGCTGAAACGGAAGGCGGCCACCTGAAAGTATCTATAAACGCACGCTGTAATACCAGTATACGATTGAGACCACACACTTGAACTATAGACGTAATTTGCATGCTTCAAGAAAAAGGAAAGACTGAAGTACTCCCTACAACGCAGACGCATTTCCAAGCACTATAGCAGTAATTTTTAACACCACCATCAAGACCTTGACCAAGTCAGCAACGGCATTTTCCCAGTCTTTTAGCCACACGCACACTTTCAAAATCAAGTGTGACATAAGTAAGCGCAAAATAATGCAACGGGTTACAACTTGTGAAGCCGAGGCCCTAAATTTATGGTGAATAAAGTTCAGAAGCCAGACCCAACAGGAATCGCGCGCACGGTAGCTCTCAAGTAGACTCGGCACCGAGGGCTTCAACCTGTGAGGGTGGAACGAATGAGCCATGGAGGAGAGAGGGCTGCTGGCCTCACATAAACCACGCAGTGAACTGAGGCCACTCGTGGGGCAGGGCTGGTGGAGAGACGGTGCTAAACGTAACAACACATCTTGAGAACATACTGAGAACGCACGTTTTACTGAGACTACCCGTGTTGCAAAACAAGCACTTTAATACGCAACAGGTTCACTTTGTTGGAGTACCACGAATTTGAGTAAATGATGGAGATCTGGAAGTTGAACTTGAAAAATATGCTACCGAGGCGAGATTAGATGCATTTAATCCATAGTACTTGTTTCATGTTATTATTTTTCACAAGAAAAGATACAAAACAGGATTCCGCTCCAGCGAGATGGAAATTTCCTAATTGCGTGCATGATACTACAAAAACAAGCAATGATCTCAGAAGCAATGATGCATTTCCGTTCATTTCGTTATTCAAACGACGCTATACTTTTCTAACATCCACCTAGGGAACAATTGGAACGATCAGCAAGCTTTCAGTGAAATCATATAAAAGTAAGATTCATCACAAAAAATGCTAGCATACAAATGAAGTCCAACAACCTGACACGGAAGAATTATTGAGCAGTCAACAGAAATTCCAAATCAAAGGCATCACCGAGTAAACTTCGACTAGCATAATTTCCACCTGGTACACAAAAGTACTAGCCGATACCACCAACTTACACTCGCACCAATTCGATCGCGCAGCAAGCACTGAAATCAGACGGATCGGCGGACAACAATTTCCTATCGAAGCACTTTCATCAGTCACCTCCACCCAGCTCTTTCTTGACTGCGAAGAGGAGAGTTTAGAGGACCTCGTCCAGTATCAGCCTACTAGAAGGGCGCAACCGCCAGTCCTCTCGTAAAACTTAGTCTCGAGTCTGATCTTGGCGCCCGACTTCTTTATTTTTTTAGGGATTTTCTTTCAGCCCAGCAGCATGAAGCGGCTCCCGTCACTGAGCATTCGTTCCTTTATCAATTTCACAATCTACACAAGTACAGAAACATTGGCTACAAACCGAGCCTCATGAGCACAAAAAATTTCGATATCAAATAAACAAATTTCCCAGGTGAAAATATGGCTGCCTAATTTCAGTAGATGATCGACAATAATAAAGAAGAAAAGCCCATCGAAGAAGCAACTTGTATTTTAGCCAGTATTAATGTAAGGCAGCAATTCAGTTCACAGCACGCATAGCAGGACACTGTCGCATGCATAATTTACAATTTGTTTATGCACGCTTGTTTTCCGCGTCTTTTAAGTGTTAATGCTTGAACCTCAGTCCGGCAATTGCATATGATAAAAGTATAGTTACTTGAGACGGAAGTAGAATCTTCATGCAAAATCTCCCAAGTCAACATCATTGATTTCATATCAATTAGAAAATCGAAGTCGAAGATTAACCCTGAGCTATGACGTCACAACAGTACAACGCTCTCAAAATATATTTTTCCTGGGCGTCCGAAAGCCCCATGTGAGCGATTAGAAACTATCAAATGACGAGCGCGTTGAACAAATTAGTGCGTGGAGGACAAGAGGAAAAGCGCCCCAGCAGCTGCACCCCCTGAACAGCGAACCTTCGGTGAACTGCACCGTGATGGAGTCGCACAAGAGCGTTTCTTACGCCAGGATTACACGACAAAAACGGGAGAAGACTCGCCCACAGTCACAAGGTCCAGTGAAAGTCAGGAGGAAGTGGTGACAGAAGGCAGAGTGGACAACTGCAGCGGCACTGCTTCAAACAGCAACAAAATTCAGACACAAAGAGAAGCAGCAACGGCTGTAACAGAGGCAGAAGCATCAATTAGAGAAGCAAGTACTGTTGCAACGGCCCGTCTCAATGAAGGGGCTCGAGGCAGGAAGTTTAAGAGAAGCGAGGTGTTGAGCAACGCTCAGGTGTTGATGCTAACAAGGTCTGTGAACCAACAAAGGTTGACAGGCGATCTTCCCTTCAACGAGACGCCAATGACAGCTGCCCAACCATCAAGGAAAATGATGACAACTTTCAAGTCATCTGCTGCTCGCATCGGTCTCGGTAAATGCCGAATGACTGAGACGAGGCAGCGTTACCGATTTGAAAGGCAGTTGCTACAAATGAAACGTAGGCGTCAATACGATTGCCAAACAAAATTAAATACAGAACTCGGAGAATTTTTCATTTTCAACGAACGGTAACCAACATACCATAAAAGCTTCCCAGCATTCACCTTAACTGAAGCTCTTTATTAATTCTAACGATTAATCATTCATCACTGGAACAGCAGTTCACTAAAACACCCAAACGAAAAGCCCTACAATTTGCAACGCCCTTCGTACGCTGAAATTACAGCACATAATTTCTACAATCAATGGCAATATTTGGTGGACAAACTTTCCCTGACCACGAAGCGCGCGTCCATTAGGAGCGGCTTGCGACGTCATCAGCACGAGTGCAATGCTAATGGCGCCAACGTGCGACGGCAGCGAGCTCCAGTGCACATGCACAAGGGGAAAACACCTTCATTGTTGAATTGGATAAAATGGCCAAACCGCGGTAACCAGGGTCCTGCATGATACAATGAGTATCAGGGAGATATTGCTAATGTAGATGTACCAAGAGAAAATTAAAGTAACGCGTTTGTATAGCAGTATACTTGGCGACGCAAACTGCTTCCTTCAACAATTATAATCATTAACTAATTTCAAAATGGAAGGAGGTGCACATCCATCAAAAATATAAAGTCAAACGAATTCACAGCTCAGTAAGGTTTACACGAATAAATCCTCATTGCGAAGACAATTAAAGGAGCCACAAGTGGCAGGGGTGGCAAGAGCTGACTCGCCGGCCGCGCATTAATAAATTTGAGGACAGGTTGCATTATCGGGTTAGCCCTGAAGCAAGCTCGGTTGATCAGGGAAGTTCAGAATCGATACAGGCCGACATGAATTTTCAACTAACTCAATACTTCAAGATATACATGCACGAGCACAAACGGTAGAAACGAATTTTACGACCAAGCCAATATGCTTCAAGTACAAACACAAACAAACAAACCAACGAATTTTTGACGAGGTCAATCTCTTTACATGTTGGAGAAGCAGACGAACACATGAAGGCGTTTGAGGCGGCATTTCAGGAGGGGTCCCAAGTACATTCACTCGCAATGCAATCCAACTTCTCAAGGACAGAGTGGAATGTCAACACAGTTGTAGGTCACCAGGTTGTATCTACTGCAATGTAAGGTCAGCTCTTACAATTATTCTAAACAATTCATATCACCTGAAAGGAGCAATTATGGCTGGCACGTAGTTCAGTAGCTTAATTTAATTCATGTTCATAACATTCGATGATTTTGAGGAACTTTATGGATGTTGAAATTTGCACAGGCAGCCTGACATAAACCTCACGAAACAGCTGGAGGTAATAAACACACCCCTACGTGATAGACAAATAAGTAAGCAAAAATATGAGCAACTAAATTGAATCGTTTCTTGACCTGCCCTACGCTTTCTACCTATGACCTGCCTATTTTTACGCTTTCTTACGCAAGCTGCTTGTCTGCGATGAATTTCA
>VOMN01064256.1:0-27493 GCA_014899125.1 Orchestia grillus
TTGATTTTGCAACAGTTTCTCCTGTTTATTGTATATGTTGAACTCACTTGAAATGTTGAACTCAATGAGTTGAATAGAGCAGTGCAATGGATAAATCTTGCTCCTCTTGTTGCAAGTGTTTGTTGGTCCATTCCAGCAGTGCCATTTTGTGGCTTTGAACATTAGTCTATGAGCAATACGAGTGAGTATAATACAATACTAGTTTCTGGACAACTCATTCTTACGCAGCTACTTACCTCTTCATCACAAAATCTAAATGGGCTTTCTCAGTCTGTTTATACTAGTATGAAGCCTGTTCAAAATGTATCTTACGATAATTTTACTTGTAAGGCGAACAAAGCCGTAGGAGTGTGGCTTTATGAATGTTTGTAGGCATCAGGTTTTTTTCACTGAAAATAAAGCCAACCATTTGCCATCGTGCTGTTGTTGAGTGAGCACATGTTAGTGGGAGCAGTCGGATTTTTTATATGGACAAACTGGCTGAAGTGAATAATGTTGTTGCAATAAATTTTGTTGCAAGTTTGATAATTCCCGAATTGAAACTACTCTGCAAGATTAAACAAATGTTTGGGAACAAAATTATGGGCACCACTCAGATGAAGAAGTGGTACAGCTATTTAAAAAGTGGATACTCGCAAGGAGAGAGCAAAACATGTTCTGGTAGGCTCTAAAAGTCCACAAATATATATATTATTTTCCACTTCAATGAAAGTGAACTTAAACTTGGTCAACTAGACTACACATCACACAATGCAATACGTTTAACTGTATTTAATGTAAGCTTTATTTACCTCTCCTGCTTGATGAGTAATTTTTTGAATAATTTTTAATGGTATCTAATCAATGTTGTGTTATCTCATGGCTGCTGCAATACTTTCCAGTGTTACCTGTTAGCTATGGTTATGGCTTAATATTGTCATGGAGTATGAAAATCTGATAAATTTATTTAATAGTGTTCATAAAATGTCTTACTAGTGTTTTGTACCAAAAATTTCATCCATGTGTCTGTAGGAAATATTCAGATCTTGAATTGTTTCCCTAGGATGGCAATGTTTAGTTTTTGAAATGAATGAAATGTGTAATATTATATTGATGAAAGTTTCTAATTTTTGAAGCATAATATAAAAGTTTGAAAAGGGTCATGAGTTTGAGATGCATTCAATTCATGAGAAGTTTTCACCAAGCTTTGGGCAGAAAATTGAATTGCAAAGGAATACTGATTTGCCCTAGAAAACTACAACTTCCTAAGCAACAAAACATATGTTGATAACTGTTTGTAGTGCACTTGGCCAGCATTTGTTCATGCGTGTTCAGTGCACATAACATATGTTAGGTTACTGGAATGAAGTAATCCGCTATTAATTCTCAACCATTACATTACAGGTAACAAGATAGTGTGCATCGCTAGCAACCATCGCATTGTGCGAGTACACAGCGTTGGAGGCATGAGCCTGGACGTGTTGTGTGTGCCGGGCCCGCTGGTGTGCATGGCATCCCACGAGCACCACCTCATGCTGCTCTATCATGCTGCCAGTGGTAATGTCTCCTTATTTTTGTTTTTTTAACATTGATATTTACACCTGTTTAACACCTTTAATTGTTAGTGGGGCTAAATCACTGCCACTGCAGCTTACCTGCACTAATTCGGCTTACTGCAATCTTGCTCAGTGATAAGTATTTGGGCTATATTCAAAACACATTCTCAGTAGATTATTGTCATGAAAAATCTCAGGCTTGCCTCTTCTTTTCAAATTTATGATTCAAATATGAAGACGAAATAAGCCCTTTATTACTTGGTAGACAGACAGAATTTTGGCTAGTAGTACTATTTTTAATGTGTTGATTTCTTACATGTATTTCTGTTTTAATTTGCAGTGTAAAGAATATGCTGTTTGTATTCAAGCAAGGACCAACTTATGATAGCCTAACAGTCAGGTGAAATAGTTTTATGGAAACAGCTTTTCCATGGAACATTGTTCAGAGTCATAAATAATGACATTGAGCTGTTCATTTATTTGATTGAAATATCTAGTTAAGCGTTACTATGTGTTTCTTATTTTTACTTTTTTGTGGGTTGAAGAATAAAAGACCCAAGTCAGGAGTTGTGTTGTATTTCTTACATATTCCATTATATAGTTATATTTTCCTACGCTTCATTATATGATAATAAAAATTTGGCTTGATCATCTGAGAAGTTATCATTTTTCTTGTTTAGCTGCATCAGTTTATCAGACTAACTCATAAATTGCTCAGGATATGGTATTGGAAACAGCAACCATCAGTATTTCACTGGTGGTGCTTAGCAAGAACTGGAAGCTGAACATAATACAGGAATCTAAACTTCTCTGTCTCATGGGATGAGAAGTTTAAAAACTGATAAAATTACATGTTTACAGTGGTAGCCCACTGACCCCTGCTGGGAGGAAATTTGGAATAGTATCCTTAATAGGAACAAAGAGTTCATATATCGAAGAGTTTATGTGAACTTTCAGGTTTCACAAAAATAAATTGTTTGGAAAAGAGCAAGCAAAATGGTTTAACAGGCTTGAATTGTTTGATATACGCTTGTACTATCAGTTTCAGAAATAGAATGCTGCAGTTGGTCGAACGATATAATTCTATTAATACCTTGGAAGGCAGCAGCACTTTCCAGAGAGCAAATCTTATTGTGAAAAGTTAGTATTTGTGATAAAAATTCTATGTTTAACTCTTATGTTTCACTCGTGTAAATGTAGCCAGTCAAATGTTAGTACATGTATGAAGAACGGTTATCCAGCCATGCAGGAAAAAGTGTTTTGTGCAATATTTTAGGAAACTTATTATACTAACTGGATTCAAATTCAGTTTAAGATCTATCTACAGGGGTTGGAGAAAATAATAGAAACACCATGGAAAATCAACAAGATATATTTTAATATGGTGTAGGGCCACCTTTTGAGGCCTCAGTTCTCTGAGGTATTGGTTCATACAAATTGAATGGTTTCCAATGGAATTTTAACCTATTCCTTAGTTAAAACACCTGGTTCTTTTAAAGTCGATGGCGGCGGAGATTGACTTTTGCTCGAATCTCTAAAATTGACTGCAAGTGCTCAATAATATTGAGGTCTGGGGATTGTGATGGCCAGATGAGATGCTCAACTTCATTAGAATTTTCCTAGTACCATTCTTCAAGAATTCTAGCTGAATCGATAGGCTTTGAAACATTTTTCTTTGAGAATAGAGATTTTCTAATTGCAGCTCTTTCGTAGAATCCAGATTTGTGCAGCTCCCGACGAAAAGTTTTTGTGGAAACTGGGATCTGTAGATGTTCAGTGATATCTGCAGTGATTTTAAGAGCCATGGTCTTGCAATCCTCTCCAACAATTCTGTTTAGAGTCCGACAGTCTCTCTCAGACAACTCGACTGTAGCCTAAACCTGCGCTTTGCTGAGGACGGTTTTCCTTTTCTTTTAAAGGCAGTTATTTCTTTCGATATAGTACCTCTTGAAACGTCATGCATTCAGCAGTTTCTGTTGCACTAGCACCTGCCATACGAGCATTAACAATTTAGCCTCTTTGAAAGTCAGAGAGGTCTGTCCTTTTTATAAGGTTCGAACCAATTTTTTTTAGATATCTGTAAAAACAGTTAATTTAAATAGCATCTCAAATAGGAACAATAATGAAAAATACAAGATTAAAATATGTCAAGTTTTGGTTTGTTTATAACATGTTCAAATATTATAATGCCAAAATGTTAGGTGTTTCCATTATTTTGTCTACTTGTTTGCTATCTTGCTTGCTTCTAATGCCACACCATGGAACCCTAACGAAGCACACTCTTCAGTAATAAAATAAGGAGAAATTCAAAACTCACCTTTTAGTAATTAAATGAAGGTTTTCCATCATACCGTGGTGAAGGTTCATTGGGACAAACGTTAATAAATTATTTTCTTGACTTTCGATGTTTGTCAAGATAAAATGAAGAATCATTCGAGGCTCAAATCATCTTAGTTTATTCAAAGTATTCTCCTTGTGTTTCTTTTACTAGTAGAAATAATCGAGTTATACCTTTGTTGTAAGGTGTATAGAAAAAAGGCATGACTGGATATTAAGTTGGAGGAAGGTTTGTGCGTGTGGAAATTTTAGTTAATTTTGAAAATTGATTAAAAATTTGCTGAGAATTCCCATTGAAAAAAGTCCAAATATTTATGTATAGGTTGCTTTTCTGCTGAGGAAGTAGTGAAGTGTTCAATTCTTGAAGAAACAGGTTAGCTTTAAGAATGAATTTATATTTGTAATTCAAAGTTCTTGTAAATTTGAGGGATTAGTTATTGATGCGTAGCTTTGCCCTCAGTAAATTTGATAGCGATAAAATCAAGACTAGTATTTACAAGCTGGTTAAGTCATGCTGAAAAACACTGAACCAAGTAGCATGTCATTAAATAAAGGAAAATTAAATAAAATCCATACTATTTTTTCCTCATTTACAACAGGGCAACAGTTCTTAAAAAATGAATATAAATGAACGAGTTGCGTTTCAGTTCTCTCTCGCAAATTTCTCTGTGGAGCGCAAGGTCCGCCTGGAATGCTTGCCCTATCTGTAAAGCTTTCAGCCAGTTGGAAGAAATTGAACCCCAAACGAGAGTTCCTGGTCTCCTGAGCTTGGACCTAGATCTTCGCTAAACATCTATGTGCTGTGTGTGGTTGCATCAAGTTGCTAACTTCTTGTTGCACGTTGGCCATCGAACGGTACGCGGGACCTGGCCTGGCATTTGTAATCACTTGGGTTTCTCCCCTTCAGGGGGCATACGAAAGGCAGAAGGGTTAGGTTTGTCTATCCTTTGCTATAGGGACTGGCCCTTCAAGGGCGGAGGAGCACTGTCTAGTTACTTCAGTTATAGATAGCCTTTCGGGACTGCTGTTATTTGGGCTCACTTTGCGTCGTAAAATTTTCATACCTTTCCACTCTCTATTCTTTGTCTTTTTTTTCTTTTTCCTCCTTTACTTGCTGTTTCTATGCGTAGTGAATCTGTAGTGGGAGCACACCTGTGCACAGATTCCACGTTTTCTACAGTCCGTACTAAATACTACACAGACTACAGTCCGTGTGGATAGGGAGCTTTAAAAAATAACTAATAATTGATCTTGGGCATCCCGGTCATTTTATCTTAATGTTGGGAGTGCTGAACAAGAATATTATTGATCTTTTGCTCAAATTTGCCTTCTGTGCCATTTCCTTGTGGATAATGAATGAACAGTCTAGCGTCACGTTGATGGAGGAGCCAACACACCTAAACAATACGAGAGGTCATGGGAAATACAAGTCGACACAAAACTGAGATCGTGACGAACCACCGAATGGTGACCTGATAGCCATTAAATGTATGGTTATTAATAAATTTGAGGACATGCATGTTTTTAAAGAGGCTTTAAAAGGCCTAAGAAGGGCCCTCAAGTTGTTTAGGGACATTTTAGCTAAGCTTATCAAATCATCAAAGATTGTTTAATAAGAAGCCTCGGTGGATGTGATCTGCAAGTTTCTCCTCGTTTGTAAGTTATAAAAGGCCACTATCATGGCCTATTATGACTCAACCACCATTAACAATTTTACTCCCTTCAGATGAGTTCCTAAATGCAAATCTTTGTCTAGTTTCATCGTTGTTCTCAATCGCAAACTTTAACTAGCGATATAATTCGATCATTGTCTCCATGTTGGTGAGAGAGGTCACAGCTACTTGGACACGTCACGTCAGTGGGAATCTGTATTTCAATCTTCGTGTTGTCACACTCAGGGTTGTAGCCTAGGTATCTGTGGAGGAGAGCGAGTGCAGGGTGTAATTGGAGCAACTAAGCTCAAGCCAGGGGGCTTATATTCTGTGCCTAATGAATGAAGGGGAGGGAGGTTGGTTCCCCTTTGGGAACTTACAGGCCTGCAATAGAATGTGATATGAATTTCTGGAGTTTTAAAAGCTCATTTTTAGAAAGTCTTACTGTGAACAAAGAATGTGTTTGGCTTAAATTACATTCTGGGAGGGCGTAGCACAGAATGTCCTCCTGAGAAAGAGTGCTCCTCTAATCAGGAGTATGATACAAAATATATCATATCCCATACGGTGTCACAAGTAAATCAATTATCGCTATGGTGAACTACTTCTTAATTTTCAAACGAAAGCGCTGTGAAGTATCAAGATATGGGTAATCTTGTATGCAGATACATCTTACCGTAATAAATCGTTCGGATCGCCATGCACCACACACCAACGAAGGCAGGGATGGTGCGCAAATGTGTACTGTTGGAATTTTGGTTTATGTCTTCTAACCCTTGTTTTGATGTTTCGAATTTCTAAAATCCTAATTGCAGATATAATTTAAACAATTTTTTACCGATTTCCCCGTAATAAATTTAAAGAGAAAGAATATGGTAACAATAGTTGCGTTCAGTGTCGCTTGTGATCAGTACTGCCCTTGGTCTCTCCGCGACAAAAAGCATTAGAAAAAATATATAACAATTTTAATTTTGAAAAGGGACTGGTTATAGATTTTCCCCGGGCTCGGAAATCTGCCAGAGACGTGCCTGAAGTAATGACTATGGGACTTGGACTGTGGTAAAAACAATTGGGAGTGAAAAAAAAGTGACGTGCAGTCATTCAGTGTTAATAGTGGCAGAGCTAGAATTCTGATTACTCGCGACAGCCGTTCTTAGAAGCGATTGGTGAATGCAAACCAGCGGACTAGTATGCTGAATAAAAGTCTTGAAATAGAAGAAAATTCCCGCTCCCACACAATGGGCCGAGAATGAAGGAAACAGATTTAAGGAGGGAGTTGCGCCACCACCAGGAAACTATTGGTCAGGAAAGCTATTCGAACCAAATGGCTCCTGTTTGCAAAAGACCACAAAGACTGGAATGTTCAGCAATGAAAACACGTCCTATGATGAGATGAATCAAGGTTCACTAGAAAGATGGCAGTTGGAGTGAGACAGGATTCGGGAAGTACATGGAGCTTGAGATCTTTCATGCATCGCTCCGACTGTACAGGCTTTCGAGGGCCGTGCAATGATCTGGGGGTACTTCACATAGTCGGGGTTAGGCTTGGGAATCTTAAGCACAAATAAAATGAAACCTCAGGATTATTTGAACATCCGAGGTGACCGAGAACACCCGCCAGTAGATTTTATTTTTCTGATAGTTCCGGTAATTTTCAAAACGATAGCGCTAGCATCCATTGTTTCGGGAATAACAAGAGATCATTTTCTCATATGGAATGGCCTCCACAGTCCTCTTATTTAAATCTTATCGAAAATTTGTGGGACCAATTGGAGAGGGAGCTGCGAGCCTGAACACCTCTTCTTTCTTCGTTGGGAGATCTTAACTTTTGTTCGTACTTCGGACAAATATTCGTTTAGATTCTTTGTGAAATCTTGTAGAATCTATACCTATTAAAATGAAAACTATTCTTAATGTTGGTCCAACAAACTATTAAGTTAATTGTTTTCGTTACATCCACATTTCTCCGGGGTGTGATAAATTTTTTGTTTCGGTAGTGCATTTTTAATGAAAATATGTAAGGTCTGATTGAGCTCATAGCTATTAATGACTGTATAACACTTATCTAGCCGACAGTGATGGAGATCAGAAAATGGAGATGATGGTGCTGAACACACTGAGGACTTCATCTCGTGATGAAATCGTGTGCCACAAAGCATCCCGTGGTTTGCCTGTGGCGCTTTGCCCCCGCAGCTTCGTGTCGTGGGCTGGCTTTTCGGACGAGGGTACACCTGTTGTTGTGGACAGTGCTGGCTACGTTAGAATGGTACACCCTCGCTACCGAGACACTTGGACCATTATTCTCGCCACAAAAGCTAAGGTTCGTTCAGTATGCGCATTTGGATGTTGATAGCTGCATTATGCTGTTTACCAGTCAAGTGCAGATCAACTATTGGTAATATTTTTGTTTAGTAGCTAGTCGTCTGAGTCATCAAGCTGCCATCTGTTTAGTCGATGTTTTTTTCTTGAGTAGGGCTTAATGTTTTTGTTGGATGATCCTAGCATGTTTCGTCGTGGACGTCGCCTCATCATCTCGTACCTTCACAATCTTTGGATTTTTTTGTAGTCGTGTTCCGTCTGTTTTGTCCCTCGCCTTTTACCTCTGGACTGTGCATTAGCCTCTGCCTGATTTCAGTATGTATAGTTGTGTTGTGATGTACGCTTCAAGAAATAGAAGAACGCGTGAAACAAATACAATCTGCCACAGATTCGCAGCACTACTTGTCAGGGATTGCTTTTGTAACGAAATTTCTTTTTCCTTTTTACGGTATGACATTTCCTTCAAATCCAGTTTAACTGAAGTCCTCTCATTCTTAGGCGTGATGCGGTCTTCCTGGTGACCAAATAAGTATGAAAACACATAAGCTAACCACGTAATCAACTCATGCCTATACAAGTACGATTACGACTGTCATGGCTCTGGCTTTGTTACATGAAATTATGTCGAGTAAGGTAAGTGTGCAGCGCCTCTGTTTCTACATAAATGACTAGTAAAACTCCAGAGCAAGACAATTAAGAAACCTAGTCTGCAAGTGTTGACTACAGTGATGAAACAGGTATCCTTTTGGCGGATCCTAGAATGTATTATATTGTAAGGAGATGATTATTTGGATATAGTGATAGGCCGGTGAATCGTCATTGGTAAGAATCAGTACTTTTGGCAAGAATCGGCATCGCCACACGATAAAACTTGACTTTGCGGGGTACCTGCTATGCCTGAAATGTACGCTGCCGGTCAAAAATGTTGGACGCTTTGTAAATTTTGAGGTTTCTTGAATGCTAAGTATAAGTTTTACTGAAATATTGATGCATACTAGTTAAGGTTCCTCATAATATGGCGTATAAATTAAATTAATTTCTAATGAGTCGAAAAAAGATACGAGCATATCAATTTTAATAATGGAAACTCATCATAGGGGACATGGTATAGCCAATAAGGTTAGGTTAGTTAGCTTTACCTATTTTATGCTATGGGGACTAGCGTCCCTAGAGGGACACGTTTAGGTTAAATCAGCTTCAACTTGGCTTCTGTACTACTATCTTTCTTGTCCACTTTGCATCTTTCCATTTTCACGCTTTCTTGGCTGATATGTTTTTTCGTCCTCTTCCATTTTAATTTATTGTTTTTATGCGCAGGGGATCTTGTGTGGGAACACTTTATACGTAGATCCCTGTTTTCGAAAGTGCGTATTTAATGGTCGCTTCTCTGTCAGTGCAAGATAGTCTGTGTAACTAATGCGCTGCTTTCCTTACTACTACTAATGCTACTTAATATTGATATAGAAGTGGCCAAAAATGTGGTTTCACTGCACAAACAATTGGTGTGCACTCGTAGGGGTGTGCGGGTGATTGCTGCGAGCAGTCATACAATACTAGCACTTCGCTCCGATTGCTTGTGCAGCGCCCTCAACCCAGGGGGGTCACTTTCCGAAATGAATAGTTATAAATTTGAGATTATTGTAACAATAAAGATCTCAGTTTTATAATTTCACAAATATCCATGCTTTAAATTCGGTGCAATTCGCAGCTGACCTCTGTATTTTAGAATCCGTTTACATCTTAAAACGTTGGCCCAAGATAAACGAATGTGGACCAATTGTGAAGTTCTGTATCGCCGATTAAGTTTTTCTTTTTAGTTAAAAAATGTTTTATTTGTGGATGTCATATTTTGCTTATATCATTGTTTTCATGTAATTTATGTACAGATTTGATCTCTATTTCAGAACACTGATGGTGGAGATTTATAAATCGTAAACGTTTGTTTTTTGTATGAATATGGTGACTTTGGTTCTTCCTTTTTAGTCAAATGATATCGTAGCGTGCCGTGTAGTTTTTGATGAAAGGAATTTATTGAAGAAATTATTTTTCAAGTTAGGCGACCAACAACATCAAGCACCTGTTTGCGAGCATATATGCGCCAGTTGTTGATGTTCACTCTAGTTCTGGCAGTGCTGCTCGGGCAGGTACGGTCCCGTGTTGATAGGATCATGCATTAGGGTTACAGTTGATGTTACAGTGAATGGTCGTGTCATTTTCTGCCTATGTAGTCATTGTTGACATTGTACAATGATGCAATTAAATCTATACCAACCGAGATGTTGAAAATTTCCCGATTTGTAGGATTGAGATATTTTCTAGCAAGACTGGTCCTGAACACACGTCATCTCCTTCAATATTACAATAATTTGAAGATGGCAGCTTCTTGTCATATTGGGTTTATAAACTGAGTGATTATTGTCAATTATATAATTATCAGTTGAATCTTTGAAAAAATACTTCAAAATTTAAAATTAGGTATTGGCATCAAATAGAAATTCTGAATAATAAACAATCGGAATCTGTAAAAAAAATTAGAATCGGTATTGGCGTCAGCAAAAATTTTGATGAATGCAAATTTACTTACCCCCATATTCTCAGCATTTTAAAAACTGCTTCACTCAAACATATCAGAATTTTAATACTGGGAATTTTGTTGTTAATACTGAGACAAGATCAGCTTGATCTGGCAAGCCACTCACATTGAGCTGACCCAACTGTTGCATGCCCTCGCTTTCTTGTTACCCTCAATAAGGTGTGGCTGCCAAATTAACTCAGCTTTTGAGATACTTCGCTTCTTATTTTCATTTGAAACGTTTTGCTTAACACTTTCTTGAAAATATTTTTTGGTATGAGGTCAAGAAGTGTGGGAAATGCATTTCGTTTATGATTATTATCAAGGAATTCGGAAAAATGTCATATTTCTGAGTTTGTTTAGAATTCTTGTGTAATTGTATATATTTTCTGCAATTATTTTTACTAAAATTATTGGATAGGAGAAGATTTCAGTGAAGTCATAGGTTCTTCTTTTGCAGGTTCTTGGTCACAGTGACCATCATTTTGTCCTCGGCGTGAGTGAAAGTGAGGGAAAAGTTCGAAGTGTGTTGTGCAGGGGGTCCCGCTACCCTCCTCTTGTTCCTCCTCCCTACGTCTCCCTAAATGACTTCAAGGTGAGTTGTCACTTGTCAGTAGTGATGTAGCCATTAATCGGCATCAACCGGCGCTTTTTGGCAGGAATCAGCATCGGCGGCAACAGAAATTGCCTTTATTGGTTTCTTTTATACTTAAAATGTAGAATGCTATTACGAACGAAAATAATATTAATTGTATGCCTGCGAATATGGATGTTGAAGCTTGTTATCGCCTGTTTGTAAATACAGACCGAGTATTCGAGGTAAATTTGTCTGTAATTAAATTTTTTCAGATTGGTTGAAGATATTTTTACTCGTACTACGCGTTTAGAAGTTTGTTTCTCATTCATTCATAAACGTGATTGCAGCGACAATATACGATTGGAAACTACCTGAAAATTCTAAAAGAATAACCTTTATTTTATGATCTGCAGCGGTTATAACTATAATATTTTTTATTAAAGCCCCCACCTACAACCAAATCGTTAAAAACGCAATTTTATTCTTTTAAAGAATTAAAAACAAATTTTACCGCTGTGGGTGTGCGCGCACTTAGAAATGTGCTTTTTTTTCCTCTTAAATTTTGTTATGATTTGTATGTATGCATGGCAGCAGGATTCAGCTCAATGCCACACCTCTGGGAAGAAGTCAGAAATGGTTGTCCGAAAATTTTCAGCACTTCACTCGTCACAATGTTTGGTCTATTAACTCTCCAGATCTCACCCCAAATTACTCGTATCCATGGGCCGCTGTTGAGAAAGATACCAATCATCATGCTAGTAATACAAAAGTTTTAATCGACAGAATTAATGCAGTCTTTGAGACCCTTCGTAGGAAAACTAAAATCAGATTTTCCCTGGCTCCAGAGCTGGATAGAGGCTGCGATCGAAGCGAATGGTAGTTTTTGCCCATGGAGATTTGTTGATATGTAAGTAATTAGGCCATTAAAATTTCCCATAAATAATTTTTTTGACGTAGCCACACACTTGTCTTTTTCTCTCTTTCATAATATCATAAAAACATATGTTTTTATGATATTACTTTCGAAGTTCACAGCATATAACGGATGTTAGAAACACTTCTGTATTCGTATTCATATTATTTTAATATGAATACGAATACAGAAGTACGAATACGAAGATTATAATCAACGCGAGTCCAAAGCTTAACAAATCAGCTCAAAAGTGCAATAGAATCTATTCTGGCAGATGTTGAAAATATTCTCCCGATGTTGCATCGAGGTTCTTCCGATAAAATTAGCCCTGAGTGCATATCATTTCTTGCCTTAGAATAATTTGAAACGACATCAATCAAAGATAGTGGCTTCATATTTTAATGGGTTGATAAATTTCATAATAGTTGGCACGTATCAGTTTAATTTATGAGAAATAGTTGAAAGCTTTAATTTTTTTACTTAGTAAGTGAATAAAATTTTTAAATGGAAAATCAGCTTTACCAAAGAATAAGAATCATTATCGACAAGACTTATGAAATCGACACATAATCGACAATAACTGAGTTGTATTGGGAACTGTGAATAAGGCTATGCATCATTAGTGACAGACTTCAGATTGGCATTGCTCCTGCTGTCTCTGGGCTGTTACCGGTTCTAGAAACCCCCATTTTTCTTCAGAAGAGGGTGTAAAGTATCTCTGTTGGTTCAAATTGTTGGGAGAAAACTATGTCACTATTAGAACTCAGAGTATCATTTGAATGATGTAAATAATTTTTTCACTATCTGCCTCAACAATTTCCCCGTATGCAAGTTCGGCAACCCAAGATGGGTTCAATCCATTCTGTGTACTTATGGTTCACTTTCACATTGACTTTTATCTTCAAATATTTTTCACAAGCAAACCAAGGTTGGAAAGAACTCGGTGGGTAGTGTTTTTTTTTGGTGGGGAGGGTGTCATTGGTTGTTTTTTTTTTAGTAAGTAATAGTTTCCTGTGGAGTGTCTTTTTCTCACTGTTTTGTGTCTCTAAGAAGTAGAGGGTAGGCTATAGTATCACACTACAAAGAGTTTGGCTAACCGACTCATGTTACAGGAGGCATAGCCCAAGAGGGGTCCCATACTGAGGTCCTGATAAGACGATTGTCCCCATAAGTTAGTTACCTTAGCTGTAGTTTGACCCTCAGAACCTGTTTCTCAATATTCATTTAATACTCGTATTGGTGCTTTCGTTCCATTTTACTGATGATGAATTTCGCTATTTGGTAAAAATTATGGTAAAATTGTTGTTTTCCTGCTGCGTGCGATGTGCGTCTGAATACGTGGGCTTTAATATTAGAGGCCTTGGTGTTCATGTGGCTGAGTATGCTGGATTGTTGGAAGGGGTTTCTGTACCAACCTCCCTCTTTCTACTACTCCCCGTTTTGCTATTTGTACTCACGCTGAGCAGTGCGATCTTCCTTTCAGCCTGGAAGATTTTAGTGTAATTTCTTCAAATTTGGCACCACAGGTTTACGTTTTTTAGAATCTTTGTATATTTTATCCGACAAACCTGTTTTGAATGTCACACTGTGCATTCCCATAATAATTGGCTTGATTTTAACATTTCTTGATAATTTCTTTGCATTATAGTTTTTCTTTTTTCTTCCAGATGTTGAAAATGGTCAACATGTTCATGTTTCTTTTAGTGCAATAATAACTCTAGTCAAAAAATATATGTTTACAAGCAGCGTTTCTTGTTTTTGTGTTCTCAATAAAATTTCGCAAAAGACAAAACTTCACTATTACTCAATTTAAATTTTTCTCAAGTGTCATCAAAATATGCAACTTCATTTTTAGCAAAAAGAAATCCTTCAATTTGCTTCAATTGTGAAGAGACAAACATACATTTCGGAGAACAACATGAAGTGCCTGAAAGTAATATTTTAGGCCCACTGAATATTTTTACAGTATTTTCAATTATAAATTCATAACGCCCCAAAATCATTAAATTGTAAGCATTGAATCGACAAAGGAAAAAATTATGGTAGGACATTAAGTTGATTGAATTTATTTAGCATTATTTTTTAGCAGTACAAAATGGTTCAGCAATTTTTCATGAACGCTGATGCTTCTGGTTTACTATTTCCGAGTACTGGCAAATATAGCAGTCTATTTTTACTGCTGGCATGTTAATGCATTCTTTCCCGTTTCCTCAGCGTACCATGTTCGTAATCCTTATAGAATAACTTATATAGACAAAGTTACTGATCTCGGCTGCAATTCTGTTGCTTTTCCAGGGCTTCTGCAGTGTTTTATAGTCTTGGTCGATCTGTAACCTCGTTCGAAATTGAAAGGTCTAAAAATTCGTTTTTTTTGTGCTGCCTTTTATGTAACGGTTGATGGCATACAAGGGGAATCCGGAAAGTAATGAAATTAAATTCTTAAGAAAATTTGATCTAGATAGTATTACATATTCAAAATTCTTCTAAGTACTCTCTGTGGGCTTCCAAACACTTTTGCTTTCAACATTTCAGTGCACGGTACGCATCCTCAAAGGCTTCGAGGGGGACCTCGTTTAGAGCCTTTGTCACGGCGATGTGGATGGTTTGAATTGGTCTAAAATGGACTTCTCTCTTGGTGGTCTTGATCTTCGGAAATCTAAAGAAGTTTGCCATAGCTGATTCAGGGCTGTAGGGATTGGGGCAACATTGTCATACTGTGCTTGGTCAGGAACTTCCACACGCTGAGAGCGAAATGGGTGGGAATGTTGTGGTGCAACAGCCATGTTGTGTCGGTCTCATTTCTAGTGCAGACGACCCATGTTTTGAACTTGACGAACGCTTCCACGTGGTAGGAAGTGTTGACTGTCTGCCTTGGGGTTGCATATTTTTATGAGTCACGCCCTTGGCGTTAAAGAAAGCAAAGAGCATAGTTTCAATTTTTGACGTGCTCATTCTTGTCTTCTTGGTCCAATGAGACCTTGCCATTCAGAACTGTAGTGCTTTGTCTCTGTGCCGTTTCGAATGCCCTTGGTTCTTCGCCGGTATCGACATTGTCCGTGAAATGACGGTAATTGGTTTATATTTCAAAGCTTCCGTAATTGTTTGTCAAAAATTTGGAAATTAACTTGAGTACATTCTTTCCGTAAATGCAAATTGTCGTGAATGTAGTCGTTTACACAATCTTGAGTCTCTACTATCATTCGAATTATTCCAATTTAAAATACAATTTATTCGACGATCGGTATTTTAAAGGTCACGAACACGAGAGACATTTTCGTTAATTCTGCTAGTTGACGGTTGATTATAGCGTTAGTCATCCTTCACTTTTCTACGGGCAATTTTGAACTACTTCAACCACCGAGAAACTTCAGAGTAGGAGAAAGCAGTTTCCGTTAGTGAATCATTTGGCTGGTGTCAGTGACGCTTTTGATCAATTTAGCACAGAACTTGATCGCATAACGTCGTTAGATTTCTCTCTTGTAAGTTGTGACACAGGCAATTAAAGTTGTTTACAGAAATAGTGACTTTGACGCTCTCAGAGCTTGGATCGGACTGCCTTGAAATAATTCCCTCCTACTCACCAAGTTAGACCTAAGAATTCCCTCCTTTTTAAGCTAGACCTTAGAGCTCCCTCCTTCTTTTTAAGCTAGACCTAAGAGTTCCCTCCTCACTAAGTTAGAACTAAGAGTTTCCTCCACTTGACCTCCACCAAATCAGCGCTGCCACCTGGAGTAGCGGCGAGGAATGACAAATTTCCTTGTCCAGACTCACCTTGTACTTGAGGGGATCGAACTCGTGGTTGTGGTCGAATTTCGGAATTGGTTTTTGTGTTTTAAATCGTTCAATAATGTGTACTGAAATATATGTACAAGTTTTATGAAATTCTGAGGGTTGGAACTGTAATTACGGGATTTTGAAAGTGGGAGAGGAGGGATTGAGGGACTTCCAGACGCTGTACAGGTGAAACAATCTGCACACTTATCTTCGTTTTTCCGTAATACTATACATTATATTGTATTATACTCTTGTGAGTGTATTTTCTAACTTTAGAAGATGTAGGAAATAAAAAACATATTTTTTTTTCACTAACAGCGTTTTCATCACAATATCCTGAATATTCATATTTGAAATCATTATTGTACTATTCCGAGCATGCAACACATCTAATACGACCAACTGTATTGCTCTAGGGTGTAAATTTGATGATTTGTCTACCTTTGAAAGCATTAGTCAAGTCCGCCACTGAGGCTCGCCCTCCAATTTTAAAATCCCCAAAATGGGGCGCTAACAGTTCAAATCGCTTTTGAGCCATATAAACCTTGTAAGCACATTGTAGTTGTTTTAAGAAGTTGTTTTATTAATTTTTCTTCAATTAACCTAGGGTTATCTCATGAGACGTCGATTTTTGTATACATTAATTTTCTGAAAAATATAAATTTTTGCATCTGAAAGCGTACTGCTCCTACCGTTTTTGTTGTACAATAATGAAAAACAGCTCATTCGACAGGAAGCTTCAATGCATATAAAGTCATTTGATTAGATTTTTATTTTATTAAAAATTAGAAAATTTGTGGAATAATAATTTTTAAAAATGTTCATGTTTTTAAGATTAAAAAACTGACTTTTTCAAAATCTAACAGGTCAATTTTATTCTCTAGATTAGAACGCATAAAATAAAACCGACCCCATCGTTCTAGTACAAAAATTATGTGACTAGTAGCATCTCGAAATTTGTTCAATTTTTTTATTGTATCTTGTCTTCTCTCAAGAAACCGAAAAATTTACCACAGATAGTAAGTTACGTGCAAAATTTGAAATAGTTCCTTCCCATATGAAAAAAAAATTTTCAGAGTGGCTCGGTCCCCTTAAGAAATAATTTTTTAATGCTTTGCTAGCTTCTTGGCAGAAAAACGGCCTCGTGTTGTCCTAGTTTAATTTGGGAATAGATTTAGAAACAAAATATTTGTAACTGTTTTTTT
Organism: Orchestia grillus; assembly: GCA_014899125.1. Lineage (NCBI taxonomy): Eukaryota > Metazoa > Arthropoda > Malacostraca > Amphipoda > Talitridae > Orchestia > Orchestia grillus. The sequence continues at coordinate 16,885 of VOMN01064256.1, forward strand.
TTAGTAGTAATTCTTGTGGCAAATGTTTGTAGCTGCTAATTCTACTTGCTTGTTGATAGGGATTTCACTACGCTTCTTTTACTTTTTGTGTAGTATAGGGGTAACTGAATAAATTTAGCAACCTCTCTATGTTTTTTGGCTTATTGTGCATACTGTATGATGGTCTACAACCTGTTTTTTTATAAATTTAGTGTTACAACCCTTTCAAAATAGTGACTGGTAAAGTTAGATCTTGTAATTTTTATTCTGTAAACTTCATTCTCATTTCAGCCTGTCTGAGATGGAATACCCTGTAAGTTTTTTGTGACCTGTTTATGTGTCTAGTTTTACTGGAAGTAGTTAACAGTTGAGTTTAAGAAGTTTTAAATTATCTTTTGATCTCGGCAAAGTAGCTCGAAGTAAATTTACTTAGTCCTTTTTTTTAAATGCGCTACAAAATTTACCTTTGTGGTATACTAGTTCACAGGTCTTTGCTTCAAAGGGAAGTACATTATTTTCTGGAACAAGAGTTGCCAAAAACTCTTGGTAATAAAATTGTTTTAGTGTTTTTGCTCTAGTAATTGGGAATTAGTTTTCCCAATAGGATTTTTATGGCTTGGTCATTCTTGGTGAATCAATAAAATGTACAAGTGGTCGAAATGAGTCATTTATGCGTGCGTATAATTAATGCGTAGAAATGGAGTCAAATAAATTTTTCCAAGCGTGTCATGCTGTATCAGTCTCCCACCAAGGTAGTCAATGCTTTAACCTAATCAGGTACCGTTGCTGGAGGGCTCGAGCGAGCAGCGCGAGCTGGAAGCGTCCGTACTCCAGTACGACATGCAAGTTGGTGCTCTGTCTGACAACATCTCTCAGCGAGAGGAGGCTGAGATCCTGCTCCAAACTACTCTCATCAAACTTTTTGCTGTAAGTTTTATTATAGGTTTGGCATACGTCCACTAACCACTGAGATGATTGAATCAGAATTTCAGCGTTGAACTATTTTGTTTTTAAATCAACGATTATACGGTACATTGTCTATTTTTCGTACTGATTTTTTTTTTTAAGCAATGGCTGCGTCCTTTTCTAGCTTCACCATCTAACATAAAAGATGCACGTTCAGTTCCTTAAAATGACCATCAATTGTGGAAGAACTTGTTTGGATTGCAGAAATCTATTTTTTCTGTTCTGTGGTTAGATTTGATGCACATATTGCTGCTTTATTGTGCATGAACACTTGGTAATTTTATAACTATCGCAGGTGTTACGTTCCAGAACTCTTCCCGATTTTTGAAAGAGAGCCGAGTACAAACAGGAATCACGTATGCAACTTATTAGGATGTTTTGACGTATATTTTCAATATTCTATGGGTTAAATTCTTTACAAAGTCTCCACATGCCCTTTTAAACCTTTCCTACACTCTTGAATATTTGGTATACTTTTTGTATAGGTACTCTAAAGCACTCTTATAAATCTTTTCCATGCTCTCCTGCTAATTTTATGCATTTTGAAATCAAACTAAGATTGAGAGTCATCCTTATGTATCCGAAAAAATGAATTCATGCCTGCAATTTAAGGTCAGTGAACTTGTGATCCTGGGGCAACCGCAATATAACAAGAGATTGTTGTAAATATATGTACTTCAACATAGGAATTATATGTGTATAAATTATTTTGAATGATTATTTTTAAGTAATGCTGCATTTAGACATTCTTCAAAATATGAGTATGATTGCAGATTTAGATAGAAGGCATGTTTGTGTAACTGCTTACAACTTTTCATGCTACCATGCTGAATAAAACTGATATTCCGCTTGATAGGTAACATGCTCGTACGTAAGTCAACATTGGTATTTCCTCATCACTTATTGAGGTAAGAGCAAAAGCACAGTGTATAATTGATCGTAAACTTCTTCTTTTTTAGTTTGACTACTCTGTGAAGTGGTGGAGAACATGAGACAGTTGACCAAAGTAAGCTTCTTTATCAAATTCCTGAGAGTGAAAACTTTATGGGTCCTAGTTGATGATGGAGTTCAGTAAAATGGTTGAAAGCATAACCTAAAGTGAATCCTCTGCTTCTTGTGGATCTACTGTCCACAGGTTGTTCCTGTGGTTGGGTCTCTCGTTGGAATCTCTTCTTACAGGTGGAGTATTGGAAGGATCTGGTCTGGGTATGGCTGGAAAAAACACTGCTTAGTGGGGGTTTTAATTTCATTAAATTTCACTGAGGAATTGTTTTCTATAGTGAGATGTTTTCTCGATTTTTTCCTCAGAGGGTAAGAAACAGACCAGTCTCATAAACTGTAAAATTTGGTTAGCCCATCATAAGTTATGAGTTGTTCCTCAAGAGGGTCCCCATGCTGATGTCCGAAGAAACCCTATTGTCCTCATAGGTTACTTCAGCCTTTGATAGGATGCTTATTCTGAACTTCCTTTTGTGCCTACATTGCTGCTATTGTGCTTCCATCCTGGTGATGATCGTTCTTTGCGGCTCCATTCCATTTATTATTCTGCTGTGCCCATGTATGGATTTATCATTTCATTTCAGATGGAGTGACATGTCCTATTTTTCTCCTTTTTGAAATTTGAATTGCAGGTAATATTGCTGGAAGGCTTAACAGTGAAAGTGTGCCTGAATGTTATATTGAAAGATAGTACCTCATATCCTGCTGAAATGATTTCTGAAAACATGCTTACTCCAGGACCAATAATGCCCCAAATATAGTGGAAATCAAGTTGCCTCTAAAATTTCCCAGACCAGTAGTCAAAGGTTTCTGGTGGCATTTACAAGTTTTTTTCTGACCACCACTTACATCTAGTTCAGGCTCTACTGAGTGCATCTTTTCCGTATATATTGGCATTGAGCCATCAACCCTTCCAGGCATGATTTATCATGCCCTCCTTGTATAAGTTCCATTATTAGGCCTCTACAACAGAATTGCTTCCAGAAAGAAACATGGTAACTGGTTTATGTACAGGGAACCAAAATCTAATTAAAGATCACAAAGTGATTCAGGGTAAAAATATGTTATTTTCTGTTTTTATTTTTTATTTAAATTTGAAAATTTTTGAGCACTTTATGATCTTCAGTTGAAAAATTGTATGTAAGAGAAATAAACTTGTTGTACATTCTTAAACTTCACTCCGCAAAAAATTTAAAAACACAGGCATAAGTAAATTGAATTATTGTGCTATGAATTGATATCGTATATCAACACATGATAATTTGACTGGAAAGGATGACTCACTAAATAGAGCTAACTTGAAATATTGACAGGTACTCGAGCCGTAGCTATTAGGGGTGGTTTGTTACAATGGATTGAAATGCTTTCTATTAATTTCAAATGAGCAACGTCACATATAGCTAAAACTTTGGAAAAAATTTTTGTTGCACTAGAATGACTAGATGATCAGAGCTGTGGGCATGATCTCTGATGCTATTCAAATGTGAAAATGCCTTCCAATGCACGGTTTGAGGATTAGGTATGCATTTACTGCTTGCAAAGTGCTAATAAATTTATCCAGCATTTATTTACTTGAAAATATATTTTTTAAAACTACGAACTGGTTTTTCTACTTTTGAATGTTTATTTTTATTCCCAACCTTGGATAGTAATGTCTTGAGGAGGAATCCATTCTCTCTCATTGGGTAATTCATGCTTAGCTGGTCCCTCAGGATATCTTTTCTAAGTTTTTTTTTCTTGTCCACATTGCAGCTTTTGTTAATTCACTTGACTGGTAGTTCTTTGCTCCTGCTTCTTCTCCTCCTTTTCTTTCATTTTTTCTATGCCTTTGTATACATTTGTTCTTCTGCTGGAGACACTACATGTCCTCTCTTCCATCCTCAATGTAGAATTTGAATCGTAGGAAGGTAATGCTTTTGGTAAGGTACAAGTCCTTTCCCTTCAAATCAAGTCCAGTGATAATAAAAATTTATTTTGAACATTTTCTTCATACTCTCAATGAGGATTAGAATTACTTATAATATCACTTAAGAAATTTCTTCTGTCGATCATTAAGCCATTCACTCTATGCGCAATTTAATTTTGCCACTCTTGTAAACATAGTACTATTGGGTGATAGTTATTGGATTTTTTTTAGAAAGCAGCATCGCCTGAAGATTAAATTTACATTTGCAATTTCCATTCCATATATACTTTCCATTTATGTGACATTAATTCAGTCATATATACACATAAAACAGTATTTTCAGTAGTTTTTTTTTTTTCCACACAGAAACGCTAAGTTTATGAATAGTTTTTTTTGGGGGGGAAGAATTTATAGCCAACCCTAGTGCTGAGCCCATTACTGTTCCTCATACACATTTTAGATGTAGATGTTGAATCGTTTCCAATATTCCTATTCATTTGCATTCGTGAACGACATGGGACTACCATACCTATGTTACCATAGCCATTTGAGAATTACCTCTATGGGGAACATAAGGAGACCTGCATTTTATTGTAAGACAACCTTGACAGAATCTGTCCATGGGCATGGGAGAAAATGAAAGAATTTAACAAGGATAGATTCTAGATAAAAAAATTTTTTTTAAGATCTGGATGTGGTTGTTATCAATACTATATTCCAAGAACTAAGACTTGACTGTTAGCACGTGCAGGTCCCAAGTGCTAGAATTGAAGGTTTGTAGGACACGAGAAGCAAAACAATAGCTGGCGTTGTACAGGGGCGAGTCCTACCCTGCCTCAGTTGCAATATCTAAGCGCCAGGGCTGGAAAGTGTACCAAGTTTGAGCTCATGAACGTGGAGAGTATACAGAAAATTTCTTGTGTAATGATTGACTGAGTCTAGAATTACCTGCCTGAAAAGGCTAGATCATATCTGTATTCTCTTCAGTTGAGAAGAGGGAAGTATCTTATAATCTACACATTGAAAACGGTTGATGAATTTGTTCTGTTACACAATGAAAAACATGTTACACCCAAGGCAGGAAATTCTGCTTGGGAAGCTGTGTGTTGTGTCCACATTTAGTGTGGATACAATAGTGTTTTTCTGTATTGGTTAAATTGCTTGAGATTGTACCTGACAGGCTTTCCCTAACTAGCTACCATCCATGGCAATGGAAACAGCCTGACATAAGAACAGAGGCACTGTAAGCTGAGAGGTTGTGCCGAAACTCTTTCTGGACAAAATGCAGAGCATACTCTTGAAGAAGTTAATGATTTATTATGGTCTATGATTATAAATATCCTTCTGACTTGCAATGATTTAACTGACAAGTTTTTAATAAATATTTTCTTTGCTTCATGATATTTTGTTGGAGAAAATAAAAACCCTCAATTTAAATCGATTTAGGGATTATTTTCTAGTTTTGTATTCAAATTAATTTTTTGTTCTTAGGAATCATTTTCAAATTCATAGTTTTTCCAAGTACAAAGACCGACTGCCCTCTTGAGCTGTGATCCAACATTGTTTGCAAGTATGCTTGTGAAATGTGCCAGAGTTCTTACGTTAGAAGTACGTAGAAGCCGTCTAAGATCCGGTTTTATCAGTGTTTACGTTAGCCTTACCTTAGATACCTTTGAAATGTTTGGGCCTTTACGCCTGGGCCACACTGGGGTGTCGCCGCTTTGGATGTTCCTTCAGAACAAATCTTCCTCCTTCAGTTTTAACTCATTTGCCTCAAAGACAACATTGCGAGCAGTCCAATCATTCTTATTCTTTAGATCATTTCAAAAAAAAATTCGTGTGTCACGCAGATATCAGGATTTTAGAATCTTTACATATAACAAAACATAGACCAAATCTCAACAAAGTGTTGTAATATTTACACTATATTTTCATCTTTTTTATTGAGTTGACCTGATTTTATTTTCTGTGTACCATTCCATTTTAATGATTGCATGTCATCAGAATACATGTAGGTTTTTTAATCTTAACAGCACAAAAATGCACAGGCTTTATTTCATCATTTCAGTTGCATTAATTAATAAAGATGTTTTAGTCAAAATCAGCTGCTCTGAGTACGAAAAATATATGATTTATGTCGCTTTCTTCATTTTCTTTCCATTCTAAATAAACTGTTTCACTGTTTATCACTGTTTATAAGTCAATCATTTTGAAAAAGATCGACGTACACTTACCATCTCTTGTAGAAATGTAGTATAACTATTAAGCTAGCTCTGGGTAGGTGGTGCTTCCGACCATTTGTTTACGAGCGTCATAAATGAATGAGCAATCAAAAAGTGAGTAGAATTTTTATCTCCTCAGTATATTCCGAGTCCTTTATTTCATTTCACCTTATACCCTTTGAGCTCCTCTTTTTTGACTTGATCAGGTCGTGTTGCTACTGCCTGGTATCTAATATAATTCTTCATCTCTGTGTGACGGTCGGTTTCTGGGGATTTCTACCGTACTAAATTATATCAATAGTGTCACACACTCAAAATAGGTACTATTTTTCACTTGTATGTTACCGTCTGAATTGTAAGTGTTTGTAAACATTTCCGTTATATAGTGCTTATTTTCTCAATTACTTTGGGGGGGATATAGGATAGACAGTAGGATTTGGTTAGTTAAATTTCTGCATCCTATGCAATGGGAACTGACGACCACAAGGGAACACTGTTAGGTTAACTCAGCTCAGCTTATATATAGACCTCTGGGACTTCTATCTTTCGTGCCCACTAAGCTTCTTTTAATTTTTGCACCTTCTTCATTATTTTTTCTTCCTCGTATTTCTTAACTTTCTGTTTCTATGCACAGGGAATCTGGTGTAGGAACACTCCTGTGCATAAATTCAACATTTTCTTCAGTCCAAACTAGATAGTTCCTTCTTCCTTTGTTCTCTTTGCATAACATTTCATGTCGATAGGGAGCTTCAAACTAAGAAATATAATAAAAATTATTACAACGAAGCAATATAAAGCAGAGAGTAAGAAAATTTAAAAGAATAGGGCACAAATCGTAAGCGTTTGAGCTGCACGTATTTTACGTCATAACATCAAGTTGGGGTGTCAAAAAAATTGCTGAAATTTCTATTCAGCAACCGTGGTGATCAGAGAGTAACAGATGCTATAATTATTCTTCAGCTTTCGTGCCGGAGTGGAAGAGAGGTGCGGGCGCTGGACGCATGCCAGCTCATGACCGAGCGCTCCCTGCAGTCCGCCATCAAATACGCCGCCAAGTTGGGCCGTTCGCTGCTTGCTGAGTCCATCAATGAAATGCTCGAGCNCGTTCGCTGCTTGCTGAGTCCATCAATGGAATGCTCGAGCAGCGCCGCACCTACCCGTCCCAGAGTTTAGCGCGCTCGCGGCCCCTCGAGCATGACAGGTATGGTGTGCTCCTTGGGAGGTGCGAGTTCGTTTTTGATTATTCGTCTCTCGGTATCCTGTGTTGGAGCTCGACTCCAAAATGAGTAAAAGATCTTTCATGCCATTTAATTTCGTTCTTGAATGTAACCTGTTTTTAGAAGTAATAGTCTCTAGTGGCTTTGGATGAATTTTAGAAATATATTGTATGTATATTGAAATGTGCATTTATGATTTTGTCTCTTCTACGAAACAAAAAACTAATTTACAATGTTTCTGTTAACTGCAAGAGTTCAACTGGACTTCAGGAAATGGGTTACACCGCCTCAAACAAATTTCTTAAGTTTGAGTGAATCACAATCTCTACATTTTATTTTAAGGACCTATCGCCCCTGGTCGTATACATAAAAATTTTAATTTTCATGCAGGGCAGTATGGTGATCGTTAAATTTGAAGAAATAAGCATTCGTCATTGAGTACTATTTTAATTACTCGCTGTAGAATCGACAACATTTGTTGCGGCAGGCTGTTGTGCGTATCGTGTTATAGTTATATCGACCTTATTTTTCCCTCCACTTTGCACTCTTTGGGAGGAGGCTGGTGTGACGTACGACCGACTTCCCACTATAGTGTCTACAACGCTTCGTCTGGCCATTTTATGCTTCAAGTTTTTGTCTTGTTGAGATATTTAGTACTATTAAATCACGGAAGTTAATCTTTTATGCAGGGTAATCGTAGTTATGACCCACCGTCGCTGTGTTTTGCGAACTCTCGTGGAACATTCGCTCAAAATGAACGGACTCAAAATCTTCACTTGCTAATCTATTCTTTCCATGTTGATTCATTTTTCCCGCTTTCAATTACAAGTTATTTGGAAGACACGACCAGACCAGTGAATGAAAACTACATCGGGGACGAGAGCAGTAGTTTTGTCTCGACTGCAGCCTGTGAGGGTGACAGCATTCTGGAGCCAACCCCGTGTAATGGAAGTAAGTGTCCATAGATGTTCTTTTTGCCAACACGTGATCATGATGCACATAGTGATGAATATTCAATATTTCAGTCGAACAAGTCCATTTACGCTCCGAGTCTTGAACTTGAAACACTGGGTTGCGATAAAATTGTAAGCTGCTCAAGTTTTTTGATTGATTTAGGACAAATTAGCATGACTGAATGTAGAAGTGACGCGTGTTCTTCCAGGCAGAAGAGTTTTTGGTGCAGGTGGAGTTGAAACAATCCGATCTTGTATTAAATATTTTGTTGTGTATGATATGAATATGTTGTCATACTCTACTGGATTCCTATTAAGAACAATGGAGGCATTTGCTAAAAACGTAGCGTAATATAGCCGGATTGTTCCCCGAGATTTTGAAAGCCAAGTCCATTTCACTCGCCACTTCAAGGAGAAGACGACTTATTCACAAATTACAGCGTGTAAATTAGTGATGTGACATAAAATAAAAATTGTCAATGCCGATTCCTTCTACCCGTGAAGTGTACAGTGTTATAAAGAACAAAAAATTGTTGAATTTATCATTTTATATTAGCATAGAATGAACTAGAAGTTTATTATTGCCTGTTAGTAGGCACATACAGTATAGTTTATATATGGTTGTATGATGTTTTTTTAGACAAACTCACAAAATACACAGGAAATAAAAACAGGTTCAAGTTTATTATTTAATATAAAATTTAAAATGCCAGTACAGGTTAAAAGTTTAATTTTAATATTCGTTTATTAAATTCAGAAATTTTTCTCGAGTTAAATAGGTGGCAGACGAACTCAAAGTAGCTGTTGAGATTTTATTGCTTAACAAGGGCAGCTAGCTACAAACGTGATCTGCTTGGTCTATACGCTGTTTGAACTCGAGTGTTCAGATTTCAACCGCCAGAACCACAACTGTGCACAATCTGACGCTAAAAGATCGCAAAAAATTATGAATAAACCCTGTAAGGCTATTTGCAAAACTATGTCATAAACAGGTCACAAAAAAATTCTATTTTCAAATACTTATAACTCTGTAACTAATGGCCGTAGTTACAAGTTCTACGTATACAGATTCCAACTCAGCCAAGTCTATTGCCTCACTTGGAGGCATGGGATGCCTCTAAAAGTGACAAGTTGAAATATAGACAGAAAACAGTAACGGAAAGATATCTAGGCAAAGACAGTTAAGATAGTTTAGATTTGGTCGATTACGAAAGTCTCAGGCCCAGAAAAAAGTGGTATTAAATATGGTGGAAGCTTAGAAAAGGAGTTGGGCAACCTCCAAGTATTAGAAGCTGTACACTGGCCCTAATATGTACAGTCATCCCTCGCTACTTTGCGTTCCATTTATTGCGGCCTCAGTATATCGCGGATTGTTGGGAAATATTCATCAAAACTCTAAATCCACGTCTCTAATTGGCTGGTTAGCATCCCGCCGTTTGATATCCCTCCCAACTCGGAAATTTCGCAAGCTGATTAGCCTAGACTTTTCTTCCACCTTCGCTCTCATACCCAACGAAGACGACCGCGCTCATTCAAATCAATGATGGAGTGATGTTTAGTCTCGAGGTGTGCTAATTTTTACTATTTTTAAATGTTTTATTGATAACATATGCTTTTGTATGGTTTCGTGTACTCTTCTTGATATTTTACATACACAAAAAATGTACGTATGTAAAAATGAAAGGGTGACACTACTTTGAGGTTTTTCATTTATCGCGGCCTGTTCTGATTCCTATTAACCGCGATAACTGAATGATGACTGTACCAATTAATTTACATGTTTCGCTATAAAATATATTTCGGGAAACCTTGGAGAATTGTGAGTCCTACATGAGAAAGGCTAAGATCAAACACATTAGGTAATGTCTAGTGAACAAGAATTTATTTGAAGGTGTTCAAACAACAACGGAAATAAAACAGGGTAACAAATAAGTATTTGTAACATAACATTCAACTATAATAATTGGTCGCATAGCCCTTATTAGCCGCAACCGCCTGTAGGCGATACTCGCATGAAAATATGGGGGTTTACAGAAGTTCAGAGGTATTTTCTCCCATTCTTCGAGGTAGAATTGTTTCATATCAGGTTAATTTGATGGTTTCAATCTTGAACTGTTTTCATATATTTTCAATAGGATTAAGATCTGGCAATTGTGAAGGACGGTCTAAAACCCAAGCCCTCTTACTACGGAGCTATTACCTTGGATACTTTGAAGATGTTTGGGCCTTTATACCCGGGCCACACTGGGGTGCCACCGCTTTGTGTGCATGGTGTGCCTCCAGATATCCGCGAGCTATTAAATGAGACAGTTTCCCTCTGCCATTTGATGATAGTGAGGCAAAGGAGGCCTATCAGGGATAGTTTGT
>VOMN01064261.1:0-11153 GCA_014899125.1 Orchestia grillus
CTGTGCACAAAACAGCACATTCGTTTCGGCAAGATGTGTTTTGTGCCGACTTTCAATACGAGGGCGGCTAGCAGCCTTCGAACTATACATGGACAGTCGTTCTCTGTGATGGGATCCGACTATTCAACGTTCTGCCTAAAGATCTGAGAGAGTTCGATGGTTCCCTGGACGTCTTCAAGACCAAGCTGGATAATTTCTTACAAACTATCCTCGATAGGCCTCCGTTGCCTCACTATTTTCAAACGGCGGAGGGAAACGACCTTATTCAACAGCTCGCTGATCTGCGAAGGCACACCATGCACAGAAATCGGCGGCACCACAGTGAGGCCTCGGCTTGACGGTGGAAACATCTCCAAGTACATCCAAGTACAATTAAAATATTGAAAACCATTGCAGCCATCAGAAACTAAATTATCTACAATGAGAAACGCATCTGAACTCATTTCAATTATCAACGCAACAATCCTAAAGAATATTCAGTCATTTGAAAATAGTTAAAGATCATCGGATTCCAAACAGGAATATTAAACCGGGCTTTCAACTAATGAGTGTAAGTATTATTTTTTTATTAAGAGCAGTTGAACTCATTCATCTAGGGACAAAGCCTGTTACGGATAACGGACGCAACGGACAAGATCTGCTGGTCTGAATACACATTCCATTGGCCAGAATGTCCATTGAAAAGTCTCAAGAACACAATAATCGCATACGGAATATTCTCATTAATGGATAATATATACTTCCAATTAGTCAATCAACGAGAGGTTACAATGTATGTTTCTAAAAACATAGCCCAATTAAATTTCTAGTCTCGTGTAGTTAGTGCATGGCTTCTATAGACTGCAAGCTTTGAACTGACGCTGACGTGTCGGACGGTCGAGTAGACAAAGAGTACGAAAACTGCTACTGCATTGTTGAGTGGTTCCAGTGCATGTTTACATTTCGGAATGTAATTATCTTCAGTCTGTTCTGATGGTAAGAAAACATGATGCGTGGCCACAGAGTTTAACATTTGCCCAAACAGCCGATAGTTCTAGAAATGCACAACAATTTGCTTGAACATGTCTCACCCATATACGGTCAAGGGATACGAGTGTTGTGTTTAACTCTCTTCTTAGCGATCTAAGTTGACAGAGGGGCACGATCAATAGAAATAAAGAGTATCAATTAATGAGTGAAATCAAGAGAAGCAAGCGCCGGCTAATTCGCATTCCATCCGCATGACGCTCGCCATTTCTCTGAATGTGAAATTTCCCTAATATTCTGGTTAAGGGCTTTTATTGTAGTATCGCGATAATAAATAAACTGAGAATAAAGTGCGCTCTCTATCTAAGCAAGATCTTCTGAGCTTATTCTTGTAATTACACCTTCTCCTCTCTTTCAATCCCTCATTTTTGTAAGTCAAAATTATATCACCATCAACACTTGTCGGTAACAAACCCGCTGGACTATTTCATCACTAAATATCATGGCTGCAGGCATCTACGTATTGAAATTCTTATCGCGACCAGGTACATTAGGCCTTGGATTGATCTCAGAAATTATGTGACGCTGCGCTTCCAAACCGAATGGAAAGTAGAAAATTTTGTATTTTTGACTTTTTGCACAGCGCGGCAGCCCCGTTGAAATACGTGGGAGCAGCAGCCGTATGTTCGCTACGTTCTGGCTTGTGTCTGCCATGATCATCAGCATCATGTACTCCTCTTCCCTCACGTCCTTCCTCATTCTGCCCGGCTACAGCTCCCCTATTTTAAATCTGGAGCAGCTCGTAGCTTCCGACATCAGCTGGGGCAAAGTAAGTGTGCTCATCCGATGCCCCTGTACGCACATAGATATCCTTCACTATCCCTCGAGCGTTGCTTTTTAGGTGCAAGTGAGGCAGAAGATCCTGAAGCGCTAGTTCTCAATGGCTTACCACGAATAGCCACTTCCTGCAGACACTTTCTCAAATTTAAAAAGAGAGCTCGCTCCTACTATTACTATTGCTACTGCGCACTATCACCATCGCTGAGAAAGGTTGCAGTAGCCGAAGAAAAAACGAGGCAGAGTGGGGCCAGGTGAAAGGAACCATAAGATATATAATTGAATGCAACAATGGGCATATGACTCAGGATTCACACTGTAACAAGTCAAAATAGAAATAATCTATAGGTAAAGAATTAGGAGAAGAAATTAGTGTTAGGCGAAGAGAACATTTACAGTCTCGTCAAAGTAACTGAAGACGTTTCAACTCCCCGATATTTTTGTTATTTTAATGCAATCCAATTATCAGCAACATTAAGCCCGATTAAGGTGGTGACATGTTTTTAAACAGCGTGAAAAAATATTCATTAAGTACATGAAACAAAAACAGTTAAGAACCGATTATTGTCAAGACATTTACCTCGAATAAATTATAATATTCTTTTGAATACTAAACTATAATTCAGCATTTAAGTGCAGTTAGCAATAATTTTCAATTCGAATTGAAATGGATCAGCAACTCTACGCACCAGTCAACTTTACTCTATACTTGTTCTACTACTCTTCAATATATTCGATGAAAAATTAATTTTAATTCACTTTTTCGATAGAGTTACAAAGGAATGCTGGAGGCAATACTGACCCAATTCCACATCTACTGCATGTCCAAGATACTCAAAATTTAAATATCGGAATCGAGTATGTCGTTTGAATATTATTTCATTAGAAATTATTTATGAAATTTCCATTTTAGCCGGGCTTGCAAAAGGTTAAACTGACAAAGGGCTTGTTGAGTCTCAAATTTGCCAAGGACTTCGTTACTAAACGATGCAGTAAGAAATTCACCACGGGTGTTGGTACAGGTGAACTTCGGCGGCGTGCAGAACGCGTTGCTCGAGCAGACTGAGGACCCGCTGATGGTGCGGCTGAGGGAGGGCGTGCAGTGGCGCACCTCCTTGGACGACATCCTGCGGGAGGTCGTCGCTGGGTCTCTAGCAACTTGGGTCAGTGTTCATAGTGAGTAGGAATTGACCCTGCGTTAGTCTTCGGTGGTGTTTCACGACTCCAGTTTCAATTAGGTTAATGTTATTTCTACGTGGCTTGTAAATTAAGAATTTTGAGCCCTTCGTGAGTAACGCAAGGTGAAATGCCGAAGGAGGACATTGATGCCGAAGAGATTAATGCAGGCAGTGACAACGGTAGGGCCCAGGTGCAGTGGGAAGAGTTGAGCGTTCAGTGCGGTGTGTCCGAGCTTGTCGACAAAATTTGAATTACTGGAAAATTGAAATTATTAAAAAGAATCCTAGTAGCCCCACGACCCGAAGAGGCCCCCGATCTGAAGTGAAGAGGCCCCCAATCCGAAGAAGCCCACGATCCGAAGAGGCCCTCGATCCGAAGAGGCCCTCGATCCGAAGAGGCCCACGATCCGAAGAGGCCCACGATCCGAAGAGGCCCACGATCTGAAGAGGCCCACGATCCGAAGAGGCCCACGATCCAAGAGGCCCACGATGCGAATAGCCGCAACAATAACAACTCTGGGGCCCCACAAATTATAAACTGCTTACAATCTGAGAATGGGCGCCGTTCGGTGGAGAAGAGGGTAGAGCTGTGCTGGACACCGAATCCTGTGCATTGCTGTACTGCCATCTGTGCCATAACACAGCCAATGCTGTACTGCATGCTTGTGCCACAACACAGACATTGCTGTATTGCATACCTGTACCACAGCACAGCCATTGCTGTACTGCTGTCTGTGCCACAGCACAGCCATTGATGTGCTGACGCCTGTGCCACAGCACAGCCATTTGTGCCCCGCTGTTTGTGCAACCATTGGTGTACTGCTCACGGTCAAACAACCTGGAATTCAACAAAGGCAAGTTCGAACAGATGATGTATGGAAAGCACCCGGATGACAGGTTCTAATACAAAACCGAAGGGAGCCTGGAAATGGAGAAAAAAGCTCCATTAGAGATTTGGCTGTTATCGTCGATGACAACGGGCGATTTCGAGAACATATCGACCTAATAGTCATAAAAACCCATGCACCAAATTAGCTGGATCTTGCGAGTCTTGAAGACACGAGAATCGAAACCAATGCTTTCGCTGTTCAAGAATCTGATCCTACCCTTCGCCTAGTACTGTAGCCATTTATGAAATCCATGCACCAGAAAAAACATCGTGATGCTAGAAAATATACAACGAAGTTTCACGGCAAAGATTCGTGAAATCCAAGATCTGGACTATTGGGAACGCCTGAAATTTCTGCAACTGTATTCTCTCCAGCGAAGAAGGGAGAGATACCTTATAATGTACTCGTGGAAAACGATTCGTGGATTAGTACCAGACTTCAATAACGAGACCATAAGGCTGGGCACAAAGCAGCACATTCGTTTCGGCAAGATGTGTGTTGTGCCAACGTNTCAACGCTCTGCCTAGAGATCTGAGAGAGTTCGATGGTTCTCTGGACGTCTTCCAGACGAAGCTGGATGACTTACTACGAACTATCCTGATAGGCCTCCCTTTCCTCACTATTTTCAAACGGCGGGGGGAAACGGCCTCATTCAACAGATCGTGGATCTGCGACGGCACACCATGTGCACAAGCGGCGACACCCCAGCGTGGCCTCAATGTGACGGCCGAAACATCTCCAAGTACATCCAAGTAAGTACAAGCGCTTCCTGTGCCACAGCACAACCATTGGTGTACTGCTGCGTGTGTCGCAGCCCAATTATTAGTGTACAGCTACCGTTGTGACGCAGCTGCCTGTACAGCTACCGTTATGACTCTGCTGCCTGTACAGCTACCGTTGCGACGCAGCTGCCTGTACAGCGACCGTTGTGACGCAGCTGCCTGTACAGCTACCGTTGTAACGCAGCTGCTTGTACAGCGACCGTTGTGGCGCATCTGCCTGTACAGCTACCGTTGTGACGCAGCTGCCTGTACAGCGACCGTTGTGACGCAACTGCCTGTACAGCGACCGTTGTGGCACAGCTTCCTGTCCCACAGGACAATCGCATCACCACCCGCCTGAAGGTGGCGGAGCACTACACTGACAGGTCAGGGCAGCCCCTTCTCACACTCACGGGCTTCGAGCTCCTGCAGGAGAGGATTGCTTGGCCCATGACGCGAAATGCGCCCTTTAAAAAAAGGTAAGCAGTCGCACACTATTCTTTCTTTTCAGATAAATATTAGGAAACTCGTTCTCTAAATCAAGAAAAAAATCAATATTCTCGAAGTAGTGTGGGGTGTTCCACTGACAGCATTGAATTTGAACGGTAGAAATTTGGAACGCATTTTCATAGGAGTGGTTGTTTTTCGAATTTTCCCTAAACAATTTTCTCAACCACTTTGCCATGAAACGCAATCTTGCATGCATTTCTGCGCTGCTCAAATTTTTCTTGTTTCGCTTTCAGCAGCACAGCATAAATCATTTGTGTTTTGAATTTTATTGTCTCACAAGGTTTTTTGCTCACTTGCTTCCTTCTTTACGCGGCAGATGTTTGTTTTGTTATACCATATGCAATTCTGTGACGCTTTATCGTGTCAGATTCGAGAAACTTAATGTATTTGACCCGAGCCAAATTAGATTTTATAATTTCATGGTATTTCATCGTATCATATTTTACAATCGTGATGTACTTCGTTTTACTATATTCCACGATCACAATGTGTTTCACCGCACCCCATTCTATAACCTTGATGTTTCACCGTAGCACTTTTGGCAATTTTTATACATTTCATTGCACCAAAGTTGACCATCTTTATGGGTTTCAGAGCACCACTTCCTACTGTCGTTATACTCGTTAGCTTCAACCTACCCCATTCAATAATCGTAATTCGTTCCATGTAATCTCATTTTACGATCGAAATGTTTTTCATCGGACAATGTTCTACAATTTTATTGTGTTTCGTTGCACTAGATTCGACGAGCTGATCCAGAGGGCGCGGCAGGCCGGGCTCGTCACCAAATGGCTGCAGGTGAGGAATAAGATAAAAAAATTCATTTAAACAGAGTTGGCACACTGTGCAACGTATTAGTATTTAAATAGTCATGGTTACTCACATGCCACCCGAGTACTGAGGGAATGTGAGGGCTTGATCTTCCCTTCCTAAGGGAAGCCACACTGTGCTACAGGACCTACACTCGCATCCACATACACACGCCCACACCCACACGCACAGAACACTGACGTAGTTACAGCCACTGATGTGCTAATTTTAAAATTCAAAGTCTTGCTTCTTTTGAGACCAGCGAGACGTACGTAGTGATCAAATTACCGTACGCTGATGTACGACTCTGCTGCGGGGAACCGTTACTAAACATGCTCGGTGAACACTTTGAAACCTGAACGTATAAATATAGGTCGGAAAACTTACTCGGCACTTAAATGTGTTGTTTACATTTAATGTAAAATATGTTCATAGAAGTTTCAATTATCAGTTTCGATCAACAGTGTTGAGTGTGTGTTGTGCCAGATGCGCAACATTCTTTCATGGGGTGTTCAAAGACAGTCTTGGTACTTCTCTAGCAGAGAAAATGTGGACAGAAGTATAATGAGCATACAAGTAAATACACAAGTGAGTTTTCACTCTTTATTAAATATCTAGCTAGCCAAGATTCGTAGAACTAACAAAGAACGTACTTTTATGATGTAGAATAAAAATATTTATGAACTCTCCATTTACCAGTATATGGTCTTATGTACACACAATACATGCATGGCAAAGAACAAAAGTATTCAACCACAACGGATTACAATGTTTAATATTTAATTGCGATACCAAGTTGACAGTTACTGCTTGGAGACGGTTTTCATATGATGAAATTTTGTGGCGTTCGCAAGCTTGTGGTGGTACATGAGCCCATTCTCGAGCCCCGTGTTTCGTCAGTTCTTCAAGATTAATAGACTTCTCTAATTTTCCTTTTTCTACTGCATTGGCCAAGCTAAGTGCCATGGGTTGATGGATTGATGTCCGCAAATTGGCTTGGCCGTGGGAGAACATTGATTTTGTTACTCATAAACCACTCGATTGTTAATTTTACCGTGTGTTTGGAATCGTTATCTTGCTAAAACGTCCATTTGCGTTTTTGGAATATGTACTTCGCTTTTGTAACGAGACTCTTCTCCAATATTTGACGATACACATCCCTATCCCTCTTTTCTCCAATCATATGAAGTGCACCAGTGCCGTGTGCTGTGAAACAACCCCAAACCATCATACTGCCGGCTCTGGGCTGCAACTTGAGATGGTATTATTCCTCTCATAGGCTGTTCCTTGTGGCCTCCAAACATGACGAGCTGAATTACGGCCAAACAAATCAATCTTGCTTTTAATCAGACCAGATAAATTTTCTAAAATGCCTGTTCTTTCGCCAATTGTTCATTTGCTAAGCTTAGACGACTTTAACGTGCTTTTTGCGTAGCATGGTAGTTTTACGAGGTGCGAAACATTTGATCCTATTGTTGTGAAGTTCTCTACTAAAAATTATTTCACTCAATTCTGTCCCGGAGGCTTCCAGATTAACAAGTACTTTGGATTCACATATTTAATGGTCGTGGAGGTTCAAGAGTCTGTGATAGGCTTATTTTTAAACTTTCTCATCAGAAGTTGACGAGATCAAAAGTCAAGCCTAGAGCACCTACCCTAGAGCATCCAGCCTTGGAGAGGTAACCGTTGAAACATATTCCTTAAGCTTGAGAATAAATTAGCCTACGGTAGAGTAGGGCACATTCGTCAACGTAGAATTCTTTCTGTACGATATCCCACTATATGTACAGGGTGTCTCAAAAAAAGTTCACCCAATTTCGAATAATTACATATAACTCAAATGCTATTGAAGTTACAAAAATTTAGAAAGTTACACAATGTTCATCAAATAATTTACAGTTATGTGGGGAAATTTAAGGAAAATAGATTTGAGCGTCTTTTTTCAGGATTATGTTTAGACACTAACACCGAAAACCTGTTTGCGTAAGCTGGTTTATATGCTAATTTCATAAATGTAAAAAAAATATGTTAAATAACTTTCAACTCATAATTAGTAATAACCTTCCATAGATAAAAAAAATTGCGAATTGTACTTCCTATTTTTTGTTCCCTTTAGTGTGGCCTCGTTTCTTTCAACACACAGTTGCATTATCTTTCTCATTTCAGTCATCACTCGTCTGATAAGAGCATTATCTTCTCGAAGCAGAATGACTTCGTTTTCAATTCTTTGCTTCAGGTCGTCGATGTCATTTGATGGGGAATTATATATTTTACTTTTTACATGTCCCCATAGGAAGAAATCACAGGGTGTTAGGTCAGGGGATCAGTGTGACCACTCAATACGTTGATTCAAGGAGATAATGCGATCGCCGAATAGCCCATTCAGTTTATCCATCACGGCACCAGTTCTGTGAGCAGGAGCACCGTCCTGAATCCACCACGTTCTATTCATCCTGTTTCCTTGGGATCTTGGAGTCTTGGAACTATGTTATTATTTATTAGATCGAGGTATTTTACTCCATTTAAAGTTGTTGTTGTAATAAAAAGGACCTAGGGCACATCCGTTTCAACAAAGTCCTATCCACAAGGAAACTTCCTCTCTAAAAATTGCAACATTATAGTTGAAGTTAGGAGGAAGGTTCTTGGGTGCATATCTGCGAACGTTATGAGTATAAACTTTGCCATTTAGATGAAATGCGGCCTCATCGCCAACCACAATATCCGTAACAAATCGAACATTTCTTTGCAGAAACCAGTGCGCAAAATTTAGGCTCCGAAGGAAATTGGTATCTAGGAGTTTATTTCTCAAATGCATCTTGTAAAGATACCAGTTTGATTCAAATTTTACAATTCTGTTGAATGTGGCTTTATTCATGCTTAATTCATTCTTTCTTGCATAAATGTCTGGATTTTCTCTGAGTGCTTTTTGAACAATTTGAACATTTTCTGGTGTTCGTTCTGTTCTTTTGCGCCCTGTCGACCTTTGTTGAGATTTTTACTTGTTCCTTCAGTTATACGTTTCTTGACATTTTTCCACATGTTCAACTTTGATGGAGATGGTCTTTCAGGGAAGCGCTCTTGAAATGAGTCATGCACCTGTTGAAAACTTTTAATGTCCCTATACTTCACAATGATGAATGTTCTTTTTTCTTTTGTGAGTTGCATCCTGAGGGCTCATTGAATGATAAAAAGAATAACAATACCAGCATGACGCTGTCGTAGTAATTTAGTACGAAACCGTTTCTATGATGCAACAAAAATAATCTGTATAGTGCGCAGTGCAACTGTGAAATTAGCAATTAAATTAGCTTGCGCAAACAGGTTTTCGGTGTTATTTTCTAAAAATAATCCTGCAAAAATATGCCAAATCTACATATTTTCGTTATATTTCCTCACATAGATGTAGAATACTTGATGAACAATGTGAATTTTTCCAAATTTTTGTAACTTCAATAGTTTTTGATTTACATAGTTATTTGATATTGGGTTAACTTTTCTTGAGACACCCTGTATAATAATAGCCCTGTGTTGCTTGCTTGGTCAGTCCTTCCATCCCTCTGACACGCTCCTAAGGATTTAGATTGAAAAAAATTCCCGGGTTTGTATTCCTAATCTTATAGCGTGACTGTCAGATAATACAGTCCGTATCAGGGATATTGAAAATGACATTTCATGACAGAGTTACCGTAAATAAGTGGATATTCCAAGAAATTAACATCATTTCGTCTGCCATTTTTGGCAGGGCGCGTCCACTTTTTCCTCAAGAATTTAGCTTAACTATTCACTTTACTAGATATTATGAGAATCATTTGACTTTTTTCATGACGTCATTTAGGTAACCGTAGGCAATGACGGTTCATCTGTGACTATCCGTATAATTCTATGCAGAACAAAGTTGATTTTCCTTCGTAAAATATCAAAAATGTATTGAAGCTTTGTATGTTGGCTTGTTAGACGTTTAATAAAAACTTGATTCCAAAGTGAGTAATTACTTGTGTCCCCTACTATATGTCCATATAATTACTTGTGTCCCCCACACTATGTGTCGTATAATTACTTGTGCCACCCCACTATATGTCCGTATAATTACTTGTTTTCCCCCACTAAATTTCCATATAATTACTTGTGTCCCCACACTATATGTCCATATAAATACTTGTGTCCCCACCCCTCTATGTGTCCGTATAATTACTTGTGTCCTCCTCACTATATGTGTATGTAATTACTTGTGTAATAATAGCCCGGTGTTGCGTGCTTGATTGGTCCTTCCATCCCTCTGACAAGCTCCTAAGGTCCGTACGACACCGAGCAAAAATTGAGCCAAGGTTAAATTGGCCTGGTAGTACTCAACATGTTAATATATCAGTACTCAGTACTGCCAATTTTTCGTGAGCAAGAAAGAAAAACATTCATTTATTTCGAAATTAGTCACAAACAATTAAGGAATTACTCAGATTATCAATGAGCGTCGTGCACGATTTGTGAGCGTTGAGTGCGTGCTGTTTTATGTGCGTTGAGTGCGTGCTGTTTTATGTGCGTTGAGTGCGTGTTGTGTTACTTACGTTGATTGCGTGTTGTTTTACGTGTGTTGAGTGCGTGTTGTTTTACGTGTGGTGAGTGTGTGTTGGTTTACGTGCGTTGAGTAAGTGTGGTTTTAGTCAGCGACTGACTTTCGTGAATTGTAGGCTAAACTTTATTGAATTATGTCATTGTCCTAGACTTTATTGAATTATGTCATTGTCCTAGACTTTGTTGAATTGTGTCATTATACTAGACTTTGTTGGATTGTGTCATTATCCTAGACTTTGTTGAATTGTGTCATTATCCTAGACTTTGTTGGAATAGGTCATTATCCTAAACTTTGTTGAGTTAATTCATAATCTTAGCCTTTGTTGTGTTAGGTCATTATCCTAGACTTTGTTGAATTAGGTCATTATACTAAATTTTGTTGAATTATAAGTGTGACGAGATCTTAGGTTCGTGTACAAATTGACATAAAAAAGATGATGAAATCTAAAATTTGATAAAATGATAAATATGCTTCCCTATTCCTAAAAACAAATATAAAATTTAATTGTATTGACAAATAAGTCATAATAAATTACACTACATTAACGAACCTGATCGTCAAGACTTGAGAAGTCGCTTCATACTTCTCGTCTACTTAGAACCTGATAAAGTTTTGAAAACAGTTTTCAGCG
>VOMN01064267.1:0-11089 GCA_014899125.1 Orchestia grillus
TATATTTCTTACTTTATACAGTACACCAATTGATTTCGACGTTACCTAACGATACTTTCATACCTTTTCATCTCAAGTGTAGCCAGTAGTGTTGCCTTTGGTACAGTCCTACTTCGTCCAATTCCAGTGGCCAGTTATTCTCATTGATTTCTATCCAAAACTTTTTAAATTGTTGCGCAATGAGCTATCAACATTTGTAACGTTCTGATATTTCTTTACCGATAAGCTAGCCGCATAAGTTTTCCGTACCATCAACGTTATGCTGAACAGTTTTCGAGTGCTGTGAAGTAATGTATACGTATAATATGTGCGCCTAACTTTTTTTATCCTAAAACTTTCACTGTCAATAACCCCTTGACTTTTTTCAAACGGTTTTCTTCGGGGTTATTTACTCGTATGTAAACTTCCGAGCTCTTTTTGTCGTAAATCACCATTCCAATATTTTATAGTGCTCTCCTTCTTCTCTACGACTCCCTTATACCCTCGTTCTGCCTCGTATATCTTTCAGACAATAAAACTCTTCATGCAACGCGCGTTTTCTGATTGTATTGCATTGTTTCCTTGTTTCTTTAGTATTAGGCTTTAATATATATTTTCCCAATACCTGTATCATCTTGCATACATACGTCTCTTACACCAAAATTCCACTTCCTATTGGTAGTCTTCTTTGAACTTCTGTGAGATCTTTGCTAGTTGCTCTTTTTTCCAGTGATGTGTTGCTCCGCTGTTTAGTAGCCCCCCCTTCACAGCTCCACTCTCCCTGTTATCCTCCCCGCTTACAGCCCCCCTTTCCCCGTTATCTCCCCCCTCTCTTCTACAGCTACACTTCCCCTGTTATCTGTGACCGATAATAGGAGTATAGTGCAGGGAACTTGGCGCCGCCTCACAGCTTCAACAAAAATGGCAATATGTTGCAAACCAAAATCTATTGCTCATCTTATCTATTGATTTTGAAAAAGCTTGAAGGGTATTTTTCACGAATAATGCCTCAAATAATTTCAGCGCTCTAAACTGTGATCCATGTTCATGCTTCAGCACATCCTGCTTTAAAATATTAACGTGAACGTTGTTGGTGCAATGCGAGGATCAAGCACTCGGCTAAGTCTTTAACAGCACCAAGAAAATAAAGTCAAGTGCAGCAAAGCGTAAAAGACACAGTTGAATTTTCCGGTAAATTATAAAGCAGTTGAAAGCAAATTCTGAGGAGAGGAACAACAGGCAGTTCTCAAGGTTGACGTTAGTAGCGTTCTCTGCGTATCATTGCGTCTAAAAAAAATCTCAACTGATGATGAAAAACTATTTTGTTCCAAAATTCACCGTACTCCTTTCTAATTAATAAAAATCAGTTTTCCAATTCTCAACTTACGTAACCTCTGCTATTTGCAATATTGAGGAGAGTAAAACAATTTGACTTACGTAACAATATTGAGGAGGGTAAAACAATTTGACTTGCGTAACAATATTGAGGAGGGTGAAACAATTTGACTTGCGTAACAATATTGAGGAGGGTAAAACAATTTGACTTGCGTAACAATATTGAGGAGGGCAAAACAATTTGACTGGCGTAACAGCACCCATATGGCAACAATAAACTCGAAGTTCACTAAAGTTCACAATGTTTTGTGGGTGACCTGCTCAGCAAGTGTGAGTGCTCCCAAGTTTGCCCGGTATTTCGTGCGACGCACTCTGCGACTGACAACAATTGGCCTGAAACCATGGACTGGCATCCCGAGTTGCCATGGACATTGGAGGTGTTCCTTGGTAGGGGTCAGAAGAATGCAGCAGCCAGCGCGACGGTAGACTAAATGAATTTTTAACTCCATGATCATTCATTAAATATTAGCAGAGGGCACGCTAGTGGCAGACACGGCTGCCGATTTCTAGCGCGCTCGGCAGGGGTGGGCAGCAGTTAACATCATACACCTGCTTCTCCCTCTCTTCCAACGCCTTCGGGTGCCCGCACACCAAAAGCGTTAAAGCGAAAGTGCAGGCAAGCGAGAGTGCATGAAAGACTGAAAGACCATCTTCAGCACGCTTGCAATCTCGCGCATGCACGCTTTTGGTGTGTGCACTTGAATGCGTTACCGTGTTCTCAAGCCACTCTTGCATTCTCGCATGCCATCTTCTCGCTTTAACGCTTTTGGTGTGCGGGTACCCTTCCTCAGTTCCTTTCTTGTGGGTCTCTGGACGACGTTACACATGCCTACTATTTTCCAGTGTACTTGCACCAAATGAAATGAAATTTGCTTCGAATGGAAACCAGTTCGCACAAAGCCTTTGATTCTTCGCAACGCTTTGCGAATGACGAATTCACTTTCTACGAATAGACTTGGGAAACATGTAGTGCTAAGTATTTGGCTGTGAAAACGAGAGATATACCGAGTCACTAGGATACTCCACCTAATGCATTATTTTGAAGACAGAGACGAGCAAATACCTCTATTTCACAGAAACTATTTAATACGTTTTGATGTACATGGTTAAATTTCAGCGCACTAGTTTAGCACAACTAAAAATTGACACGAGATTAGGCAAAAAGTGGAAGCTGAGTATGAGTTGATGTTTTGAATCTATTCCAGATATTCTAATGATAGCTGTCATGTATTTATGTATTTTTGTAGATTTTTTCCTTTTCAACACTTTTCACGGGCCGTGCACTGTAGAGAACGTTAGCGAAAGTGGCACTGATATGCGGCTTTGTCGTAGATAGGATACTGAATGCTGGATCATAAATTAATGTAATCTACAAGAAGTTTAATCTCTAATTTAATAGAATACGACATGACAGTATTTTGGTCAACATAGTTTGTTTATGAATAATTGATTTCAAAGGATATGACGAGGAGAAGCAGTATTGGAAAAATTCATTCATTTCAAGAATTAACTATAGTGAATCCCATAATGTTTGTCTCTGGGCGCATATACTAGTAAAATATGATGAAGAGCTATGTGTTCTACATGTTTAGTAGTATTTGCGGTCTTCGCATTGGAAATATAGCATAGAATTACTTTAATTTTGCCAAAAAATATCGAGTTTCGGTAATTTACGCATTTTATTTGGCAATTTTTTCTCATTAACATTGTTTGTGTTGTATTTATGGTAAGACTGTGACAGTTGCTGTAAAAGGGAGATTTTCTAAATTATTGTTTTTATATATTGTGTTGCTGAAGTGTATAAAGTACATAGTATTTGGAGAAATATGGAAACACTCATGGAAAAAGACGGCAAATAGCTCGAGAACGAATGTAAAGGTGAAAGCAAACTTTAATGCAAGAGAAGATTCAAATCAGGAGAGCAACAGCGAGGCTGCGACATCACGCAGCGTTACAGGGCTTCTCGTTGCTAGCTGAAGTGGCCTCTCCGTTCACTTAGCTGTATTTTGAGACAGAATATTACTGTAAGACGAGGTAACATTCGGCAGTGTCTTCGATATGATACTGAATGTAAATGAATGTGATAAATGAATGTAATATAAAGAAGTTAAGTGTTTCATTTGTTAAAATCTATATGTTATTACGCTTGTACCTACCTATCGTTCCGTCACGCTTCGCCACTTTTCAAGTAAAATTTCAGGTCTCGAGCAAAGTACCCTGTATACGGGTTGCACGTTTTGCTATAAAAAGCCAGTTTTTGCGTCACAATTTCAGTTTCCCTAATAGAGTTCAGACTACTCGCATCATCAAGACGAAAATGTCTTCCAAAACCGGACTATTTCTGCCCTGAACCTCTAACCTCTGTCAAACACTTGAGTGAACCACTTCTCATGGGCTGGTTTACCTAAAGTTTCTTTATCTAAATTTCCGTGAAATTTTCACGGGTCCTGCTAGTACGTTATGACAGTTCATTGGTTAACATAATTAATGAATACTTGATTCCCAAGGAAACAAAAAGGCACATTTGTGACGCATTATAAGCTTCACTGAGAAAATACTATTCAATTTAAGAATAAACATACTAATTCCGTCATTTGAAATGCGTATGCTAGTTATTATAGCAAGGGAACACAAATTATCTTCTTTTAGAGACTAATCTCCCAAAATTAGCCGGCTATATTTATGCTAATGAAATTTGTAAAGGCAATCAATAATGCGGCAAAAGACTACACGAACCCATAAGTAATGGAGGACAAAGACTCCCGACCATTAAGGAAGACAACGCAGGGCCGCATCGAGCCCCTGACAACGCAGGCGGCTTTGTCCTGGGGTGCAGCAGCTGGTGACGGAACAAAGCAAAGGCGGGGGGTGAACGGTCCTTTAGCGGACGGGGGAGCGGTGGACACTGGATAAATAAGCGTGTTTACTAAGCGTGATTGCCCTCGTGGGCAATCTCACGAGGAAATACGAGTCAGAATGTTGATCAAATGTTCATATTGATTATTATTTGTGCTTTAGAGAGACTCGATGCTGCTTAATACAACCCCAAGAGCACAGGATGTTGCATGAGATACTAAAAC
The DNA here is from genome assembly GCA_014899125.1 of Orchestia grillus. Taxonomy (NCBI): domain Eukaryota; kingdom Metazoa; phylum Arthropoda; class Malacostraca; order Amphipoda; family Talitridae; genus Orchestia; species Orchestia grillus. The sequence continues at coordinate 4,455 of VOMN01064267.1, forward strand.
CTGTTTTTACGCAGCACTATCAAGACTTCAGTCATAGGTGAAATTAAGACTTCTCAAGATGAGCCATCCAATTACACCTACTCGTGCGACACAGCCGCATAAGTCCGTACCGCCAAAACCTTTCCTGCGAGTCAAAATCTCATACACCCTCACAGAAGTGTGGTTGTTGACGTGCCTTGTAGGAATAATTCAAATTACGGCGGAAATAGTGCTGTTAAATTTACGAGGGACATTTCTCTATAGACAAGCAGCTTGAAAGTGGCAGTTCAAGGGAATTAATTGCGCCAATTGTTCAGAGAAATTCAATAGGAACGCACAGGTTACAGTCCTGAAGTTGTTGGAATGACAGATATCATCGGTTAGTCATCGGACTACATAAAGAGTAGGGGGAATCTCTATCCAATAATGTGACTATATTATGAAATAGAAGAGGTATATTTTCCTCTCGAAATAAATTAGTGATGATGGAGATGGAAACAGGTGTCTTAGAACATTGCAATTAGAGCGTTTCGGGTATGAACCAATCTTCGGTAAAAATCGGCGAAATACACGCGTCTGTATCAGCATATTCATGTGAAACACAGCAAACGGGAAAATGAAAGATTAAAACAATGTATGGAAATGATAAAACACGACCAGGAAAAGTACAAAAATAATAATTTAATTGTTAACACAGTGTTACAAAATTGGTTACCCATTTCTTATTTTTAAAGGATAGGCACTTTGCGTGTCAGTGGCAGATGGTTGTAATTTATGCGTGTAAAATGACTCAAAAATACGTAGATCAAAGCCGTTTGAACAAGAATAATTTTTTAAAACTCTTCAGTGTTGATGGTTTGGTAGCAAGTGTCATTATGGCAATGTTTTCGTATGGAAGAATGAGGAAAAGAGCACTGCAGAGCACCCGTGAGATGACTACGGCGAGCACGTTCAGCGACCCTGACATGAAAAGCTCGGTGAGCAGCACCCACGTATTGTGATGCGCAATGTGCACAACTAATATTATATACGAAGGAAGATCACACCCGTGAAGTGAAACAGAGGTCTTATAGTGCGCAGAGGTCTTTTGATTAAAATTATTCAACAGTTATTATTTGGAAATCAATTCGATAAACGACAGCCAAGTTCATTCCTAAGTTTCACAGATTTATAGTCAAAGTATGGACTCACAGAGAAAATACTATTATTATTATCATTGACAACGGTTCTATTGTGTGGATTTGTTAAGAATTTCTTGATTAATCGAGAAACCAGTGAAGTTGGAAACCTATTAGCTTTAAAATGAGATTGAAAAAAGTTTATTCACTGAGAAGGTCAGCGTAGTTGGGGTGCACTCTATAGGCCCGGAAAGTGAAAGTTAGTATCCTATTTACTTTAAGCATCTTGCAGCAGAAACTAAAATAACTATGCCCCATGTCGGAGAAAGTTAGTTTCTTGTAACCACTCGTGTGTAATGAGTTTCTAGCACTGTACACAATAACAGTAAGAAAACTCATTCTATTGTCTTGTTCAAATTCTTCAGAAAATTGATTATTTTCGCTGTTCAAGTGTTCCAAAAAATGAGTAAGCATCGGCCTTTTCCTGAATATAACACAGGTGCCATCTATATAGCGTTTATAACTGACGGGTTTGAATGCGGGAGGACACCGTTTTGACAACAAATTTCCGTAATGACACGTAAAATCATTTGAAAAACTTGGCCCCAATTAAGGTTGGAGCCATCGAATATGAAAACGATTAACTTCACTGTTCTATAAATGATTGCAAAAATTCCTTACTAAATCCCAAGAGAAGGGTGGGAGCATCAAAGAATAGTTCATCTAGAACTATATTGATGGGTTTTATGAAGGAATATTCGTGAAAAGATATTCGGATCGAAACTTATAATGGTGTGTGTATTTAGTAGATTTTTTTTGCCGATGATGGGTCCAGACCCAAGACGTTCCAATTGCAGTGTTTCTAGGATACATTTTTGATTAGGAAATAGTTTGTTGCGACTCGTTTCCGGCTTCTTGGAATAGTGACATGCTGATGAAATAATTTTTCTTTAGCAGTCGACTGTGCTACGTCTACGCTTAGCCTGAAGTTGAGTGCACATTTTAGGAATATTACAGGTCTAAATCAATTTCTTATGGTCGGTTTTAAATCGAACCTTCCAAACATAAGTAGCTAGTGTGCAAGATTGTAAACAGCGAAGGAATATGCTGCATTCATTTTGTGATAAGAGAAGTAACCACTGAGAGAAGTGTATTACGGCAGCTTGTATGATGCGAGTGATACCAGCATGCATACAAACTCGAACAGCAGCTCATTGCTTTAATAAAAACTCGTGTAACTCCTACAGAAATTTCTTGCAGAGGGCACGTGCGGCAGTGAGAACACGGTCTCAGCTGGGCTCGAAGACAGCACGATTGTCTCCAGCACAACACCTGCAGCTCACGCGGCGTGACAGCAGCCTAGAACTGGTCTCCTTGTCCCGACGTACGTCGAAGCCAACAAGCGCAAAACTCGAGTCGGGGCAGGAAAAAGCCTGAGTTTCAATTTGTAGATAATAACCCGAAGGCGGCCGCCCGCATAAACCGGAGATGGGCGCTGGCTCGGTGCGGCGACGGCTGATCTTGTTGGTCTTGCGCTGGGTGTACGTGCTGTGTTGGGCATGTGTTGTGTTGGGTGCATGTGTTGTGTTGGGTATGTGTTGTGTTGGGTGTATGTGTTGTGTTGGGTGTATGTGTTGTGTGTATACGTTGGGTGCATGTGTTGTGTTAAGTGCACTTTCGTAGTGAACATGGTGTGCAAATGTTTCGGATGGAAGCTGCGCGCGAAAACTGCTCGGGACGATTCTTTCGTCTGAAACTTTCATATAAATGTCCAGCGGCAATTAATTGAGACAATCTGGTATGAATTCCTGGTTAATAAGTGTTTCGTGCCGGTATTTTACTCGCATATTTTAAGTGACTGTGCTGATGCACTGACTACGCTATCGTGCATAACGCACATGCATCACGCATTGCCAGTGTGGTCAGTGCAGCCGTCTGAGTCTAAATCGATTTTTCGGGCCTAAGGATCTTCATGCGAATGCCTTCAATTCGTCTCACAATGTGCTGCTGGTGTAAATTGGACAAATTGAAACCGCGACATGAAATTTTACTCAATCTGGAGAAATATGGGCAACAGAGGTGCTAGCGCACCAGAGCCAGGCTCTGATCTTGGGCCAGCGAAGGAGACAACACCGCTAGAGTTACTTCTCCCCATGTTTTCCTTGCCTTGCATAGTTCTTTTATCTTTCTTCTTTCCCTCCATTTTGCTCAATCGCCATTAGTGTCCATGTACGTGTGTACACGAGCGTACGACTGCATTCTAATTAGACAGTATACATTCCTAATGAATGCATACTGGCTCATTCTCATTCAGAATTGTGTCGTCCTGCAATGACAAGCACCGTCGTAGTCGGTCAGTACAATGGTAGCATGTGCTAAATTGTGATAATTATTTATTACACATGAAAACAAAATGATCAGAAGGAATTACAAAATCGTACACAAATGAAAGCATACACGTATATCACAACCTGCTACATACAAGACCACACGAGTGAAACACTATCAAGGGATTCTACTTGCAGTTGAATAAAAATAATTTTTTTCCAATGGTTTCAGATGGACATGACCACTGGTGGTTAAAAGTTCATTAGAATTCGTAAGCATTTACCTCACACTAGAGAGGATCTGCTGGGACACGCTGGGACCTCAAGTCCGTGCTCTGCAGCGCGTGCGTGGCCATGACACTGTCTGCCTCCGCAGCCAGATAGCCTCGCTCTGGCTGCTCTGATGTCGGCAAATGATATTGCTGAGCAACGTTGACAAGGTCTGATCCTTTGTTCTGAAGGTGCGTCTTAGGAAAATGTCTAGAATGTTTCGAGAAAGGGGACAACACCCTGTCCTCTTTGTGGCCATGTGATCCAGAAAGAATGTATACTGACAGCGTCGAGGCTCTCACCGAGCTTGAAGCTGCTCAGCAGAACCATTTTGTCCAAGTAAATGCCAAGGTCGTAAGAGGTTTGAGTTCTAAGGTCTGCATTTAACCATCTGATGAATAATTCCCCCCCCCCACACCCGAAGTAACTCAGTAACCTTTTATTCTATAAGTTATGACGTACCTATATTCTTGTGTAATTATTGATTATTACGTTCTTGATATAAGGTAAAGTCCCAGAATGTATCACATTCATGTGGTGGCAGAGCCCAATAAATACATGCGTGATAATATTTGTATTAGGCAGTGCCATGTTACAAGAGGACGAGGTCAAGCGAGCGTCTACAAATACCATGCGTAGAGTGCACATGGCTGTACCACGGATGTGCCTCACGACAGCGTTAGTACGTCCCACGGCCTGGCACATACTGCACCTTATTTTTGTTTGCATTCCCCTGTGTGCCATATTTTTTCGTAAATGCATGCGATGTGTCCAATTATGTAACCATTGTAAGGCATAACTCAACCTGTTAATGGGTATTGACATCATATGATGTCGGCGTGGTTGTTGCATTCACACGGTCGCTGTCGATTACACACACCGTGTGAATGCAACACCGGCCACCTGGGCGGTCACCAGGTTAAACAGGTTAAACGGTATACGATGTGTTACATGTTCCTGCAAAGGATAAAAATGTTTCATCTTTCTGTTGGAATTGTGCGCCTGAGATTATCTTATACCTATGTTACGGTAAGTCATCTCTACATATCAGTACGCGACGTGTAATGTGTTCTATCTCTCTCTGTACGTATTATTCGGCCAGTTCTGTGTTTTCGTATACTATCTGCAGGGCGTTTTATGCCAATATACTGAATTTGACTGTGTCCAATGAATGGCTTTGAGGAACAACTTTAACTTTGAGCCTCTTTATTCATTGCACATTCCACAACAATTATTTGGACTAGAAAGTATTTTGATAGATTTTAAAAGTTTCCAGGCGATCAAGTCATTGTACAATAAGTGATAGACTGGGTTTAAAAATCCTTGAGGAGATCCTCGCGATACAAACCATATTACAAAAACTATTAATTTGAGAGCCCTCGGCTTCACTACGGAAGATCTTAAGCGCACAGAATCCCATCTGAACCGTTGCCGATCTCCTCCTCCCTCTGAGTGAGTGTGCAGGCCTCAGAAGTGAGTGTGCAGGCCTCAGAAGTGAGTGTGCAGGCCTCAGCCTGTAACGTTTGTTCGGCGGGAACTACGACTGCCTTCAGAGAAAGGAAGAGGAAAGCCACCGCAGCATTGGATGGTTCTGGTGGCTTCGAGAATTGTGGTTGTGCTGTACTACGCAAGGCGATAACATTGCAGCGCTTGAGCTTTACAACGTGCAAATTATCCCTGATTAGAGACCTGGGATTTCAAGTTAAGGGAAAAATTTGTTGAATTGTTTGAGAGACTCAAAATGAGAGGTAGAATTTCACCAAGGTTTCGTCTATTAGTTATTGAACGTACGGTGTTCCTGTGGTCAATGTTTCACTTGCATAAGTTACTTGGAAAGCTCAAAAATGATACATACGGGTTAGAAGCTTAAGTCGACCATTCTAAAGTTTGCTTTGTGGGACTTAGGCAGTATGGAACTCCACAAAAGCATTCAAAACCCAGCGTCGAAATTTAATAGCAGACAACTGGCGTTAAAGGTTGGACGGTACCTTGAGCGGCGCCGTGGCCTGGGCCCAGCACACAAACGCCCGGGCTAAAAAGGAAGGAATCTCCTCCGGAAAAAATAAACGAGGACAAGTTTTTCGTTGGCTTACGACGCACGAAATTAGGGAATCTCCGTTGGTGAGACAGCTAGGGTAAATTAAAAGGCTACATTTTAAGCGAAAGGAGAACTGGATCGTGATGCACGTCGGAAAATTTTGTTTAAAGATTGCAGGCAGAATGAGGAGGCGTCTCTTCTGCCGCTTGTTACAGGATGAGGAAATTCAGGACATTCCATTTCAAAGCTGAGGGAAATATTCGCCCATGACTACTTGCTGTAGGCAGGTGTAAAAGGTTGAACTTGGCGAGAGAAGGGCAAGGCGACAGGCATTCAGCGCCCACACGTAGAAGAGTAACCTTATATTCATTCAAATGCGATAAAATAAAATAAACTTTAACACGGGAAGTCGGTTGCACAGAACCTCGGCTTATCATATGTATAAAGAGTAGAAAACATAAGATAAGGTTACGAATGTATCACACTATATAATAATAGCCCAGTGTTGCTTGGTTGGGCCGTCCGTCCGTCTCGCTGTCTCGCCCTTGAGGATTTAGATAGGATAAAATTTCCGGGTTTGTATTTCTAATCTGCGAGACTGTCAAAGAAAGCGGTCCGTATCGTAATACTGAAAATAACATTTCAAGTCAGATTTATCGAAAATAAGAGGGCATCTTAAGAATATAATATCATTTATATTGCTCCATTTTTGGAGGGGTGCCTCCATCAGTCATCGCAAACCTCGTGGAACAAATGCTGGTGACTTCGCTAGAGTTGGGGGCGCTGCAGAGGATCGCCTTCCCGAGGATGAGCACCTGGAGCATAGCCCACCTCTCCTATATACAGAACCCACTTTCTCCTCACACTGAACCCACCTCCCCTCACACTGAACCCACCTCACCT
>VOMN01064274.1:0-23973 GCA_014899125.1 Orchestia grillus
GTGCACCAACACCCAAGAAACCAAAAATGACTGAGAACCAAAAATGCAATTTTGGCCATTTTCCGACGTAGGGGCCCCCTTAAAAACTACCCTGTTAAACATTAGACCTTATTTCATAACATTGGCAACATCAATCATTTAGCAATATAATTAGCTTTAACAGCTTCTGTTTTTTAAAATTGTAAATATTGTTGATTTGCCCTGCCATATTTTTTTGCAAGATCAGTAACGTGCACACTAAATTTATATTCTGCTGTTATTTCTTAAACTAAACAGTTAGATGCATAACTGCCTTTTCTTGCTTGATTTGTTTGGAGGCATGTTCAGGGGCTGATGCTGTAATGCAAAAGCACAAAAAAATGGGTATACAAAAGTTTGTAGAGCACAACAGACACAAAAATGTTCAAGTACAAATTAGAGTTTGCTTCTTGTTGACTATGCTCAGCATCCATCTCCCTCTAGGGTTCCAGGTTTTCTCAGCTTCACTCAGTTGCAGTCGATTTTTTGTGCCCTCATCTTTCGATTCTTGCATTGGAACCCTGAATTGTTAGAACTCGGAGACAAAATTTTTCAAATATTTTGGTCAAACTCAGATTTGGTCATGGCATGAAACGTTCAAACACTGAGTTTGGCCTGTACCTCTTAACAAAAAAAGTGATGGTGCTTTATTATTATTGCACATACTTAAAATTTGGACTGGGTCTTGAAAATTTCCAGCCACATTATAGTACTGATAAGGAATTGGGAGCTTTTGTTTAACATATTGTTGAAAAATATTTCCCTGTTTATCAAGTTCGATGAGGGAGAAATTGTAAAATATTATGTATATGATGTAAAAAAAATGTAGGTTCAAAAATTTATTATAAAGACAAAATGCTAGGTATTCCTGATTTTCGCAGGTACTAATACCAGTTAAATGGGAAACTAAAAATGACTATGCTGTATGGATGGTATTAGAAAGTTAGAATGTTGTGTTTTACAAGGGGCATTCAAAAAAATTCACATAATTCTTAAGATACACAAAAACTAACAAGTTGAAACCTGTTGGACCATGTCAGTGAATCTGAACTAGACTATACATTGGTGCTTGCAGTCATTTTACAGTTAGGAAGAAAGCCGGTAGGTACTAGTTAGAAACAGGTGGATTATCACTCGTGGTTCGAAAGGATTTTGAGATAAGAACCATCATCAAGTTTCTAGTGAAGCTTGGTTGGAAAGGAATGGAGATCATTCAAGCTTTGAAGACGGTGTATAGAGGCCATGGTTCAAAGAAAACTTGCATTTACAAATGGATGGAAAGATTTAGAGATGGTAGAGAAGCTGTTGAAGATGATGAAGGTTGTGGAAGACCAGCAACCTCGAAAAATGTTGAAAATGTTGATTCTGTTAGGAGCCTAGTTGAAGACAATAAAGATTGTCAGTTTGTGAGATAGCTTAGGCTGTGGACATATCATTTGGTTCAGCTCATTCAATTTTGCATGAAGATTTAGGCCTGACCAAGCTTTCAGCTCAATGGGTCCCCAATGCATTGCTCCGAAATCAGCTTAAGCATGGATGTGAACTGTAAACAGCAATTTTGACCAATATTGAAGCAAATGAAAATGCCTTTTTCAGTCGAATCATTACTGGGGATGAAACGGGTTTACCAGTGTGATCCTGAAACGAAACAGCAGTTTAAACAGTGGCTTCCGCATGGGTTAGCTGGTCCAATCTAATTCAAGTCTAAGAGGTCCATCAACAAGGAGGTGATGGCTACTGTTTTCTGGGACTCAGAAGGGGTTGTGCTGTTCGAATTTATAGAAGGTCAAAAAACGGTCACAGGATCCTATTATGTAGAAGTTTTAAGAAAATTGAAAGCAGAATTAGCTAAAAGACTCCAAGAAAAGCTTCACCATGAGATCCTCTTCCATCATGGCAATGCCCCAGTACATTCTGCATGGGTGACAGGAAATTATGAGAGAATTTTGATAGGAATTGCTGCCACACCCACCCTATAGTCTAGATCTAGCCCCATCTAATTTTTTCGTATTCCCAAAACTCAAAGAACATCTGAAAGGAGTCTGTTTCAATAGCACTGTTGAAGCAAAAGATGCAGCAAAAACATGGCTTAGAAATCAGTCTGCAGAATTTGTTGAGAATAGTTTAAATGGATGGAAACACTGCCTGGAGAAGTGCATTGACTGTGACTGAGATTATGTGGAAAAATAAATTTATTGTAAATAGAAATCAATGAAAGAAAAATCCAGCATATTTTTTGAATACCCCTCATACTACATTTATTGGGATGTTTTGGCTTAGGTGATGGTATTATGGTTGAAATCCATAAGTTATGCATCATTTAGGAGTATTGAGAAAGATACTATTTATTCGTTTCTGTTACAAGTGAAAGCAAGTGCATGTGCCCCTATAACTTTGCAAGAATGGTATTACTATGGGACTACTGATGTTACATTTTTTCAGAATGAGTACCTATAATGAAGACATTAAGATTCAAAAATACTGCTTAAAGTCAGAAATGTGTGCTTGGGGTCTTGACAAGAAATGTTTAGTAATAACAGCAGCTGATGTTTTCAAATTCCTCCCATGAAAAAGATAATCTGTCCACAGCAGCTGCTGCTGCTGTGATTCAATCCTTGGACCTTCCAGGTAAAATGTAATTACATTTACCATTAAGCCATGGAGGCTATTTAGCATTTCATGACTTACCATCTGTGGGGATTATTATTCTGCATATGTACCGTCACGAGGGGGCCGCTCAGGACATTTTTTGAAGAGTTTTATAAATAACTTTTGTTTCTATGATTTTCATGTAATATTAACAGTCATCTTGCAAGTTATTTTAGGGGCTATGAAATGGTAACTGCCAACTGTAATTTACACTGAAAGAAAATAGTGTCCTGAGTAGCCACAGCACTTGAGGCTGCTTGGGTCTCCTACAGAAAAAGTTTGAAAACCATGCTTTAAAATTATTTTTTTTATATGAAATTTTTCTTCAACTAAGCAGGCAGCCATAGCAATGGATGAAATGATTCATGAAATCAATGAACAAGTTTTCTAGCCACTTGAAATTTTTTGAATTGTCCAGGTTTGAAAACAGCCTGTGGTGTTCAAATTTTGTTTTCCACTGGGAAGATGTGCATTGGATGCAGTTGATGCATTATTGCCAGGTGGGAATTTTGCTGGTGGGATAAACACATTATCTACTTGAACTAACGGATGGCAGTAGCCCTAATTAAGGAAGGAATAAAACTCAGTGGATTAACATCAACAGTAAATTGAAAAATATGGTGTATGCTGCTATGTACAAGTAATGTGGTACTATAAAGGCTCTCTGATCCAGAGCATGGACACATTAAGCACTATAAAAACAAGCAATGATACAAAAATCGATAACAATACTCTTCACTATTACCTTAAGTTAGAGATAGTTGGAAGATCAAAGTGAAGGGACTTAACTTTAAACAGGCAAAGGAAACCTTAATATTGCATGCTATAAAGCATCAAATTGATAAAAGGAGGGAGATAAGGATAAACAATAAAAGCAATCAAAGTCTAACACAAAATAAACAAACTGATTTGTATCAATACTAAAATTAAGCTTAGCAAGCAGCCAAATGAAATCCTAATTAAGAACCAATAACAGTAAATTAGTATCAATGGAATGCAAATCAGTATATAAAGTAAAACAACTCACCTCTGAAGCTTTAACTTGAGTTCAAATATGCTACATCATTTATTTTCATATTTGGAGATGCATGGTGAAGATGTAAGTACTGGAAAATTTAGTATTTATTCATAAAATTATAAGAATAAATTTATTAAAATTGTCTAAAAGTGAATAGGACATATATATTTAAAGAAACAAGATCTATCTACAATAAATGCACTCATTGATTTGTGCTAAAAAATTACAAAATGAGACTTGGAGACTTACACAATCTATATATCTCACTGTTGTTAGTGTAGTTGAAGAGTTGAAATTTCATCAATTTTTTCCCATTCAAAAAACTCCAGCCACCATTACTAACAATATAACTATCTAATATACTCAAAACAAACATTTTTTACTGTAATCTCAATTTAATATTGTATCAAAAGTTGAAAGATAGCAAGCATGTGCAATTAAAATCATATCGTCAAAAGTCTTGCATTTAATACAACTATTATTCCATCATAACAACCTTGAATTTGAAAAACATGTTTGAACACAATCTCTAAGGAAAGAAATTCAATTCCACCTTCATACCATCCTTTCTTCTTTCCTTGAGGGAATGGGGATTTTCATCTCTAATAATGGGATGCAATTTATTAAATTATACAGAATTTATGGAAATACTGGTTGAAAGTTGGAAATCCCTACCAACACCCTCCAATATAATAGGGCTGAGCCTACCTGAACCAGGATCCCCTAGAAATAAAAATAAATAAACCTGGCTCAGTTTTGTGCAACACAAAGCAATAGGCTGATTGATAATTTGAGATCTCACTAGCTCCAGCACAATTTATGTCACACCATCTCAATCAATTGCTATTAATTACAATGCAAACAATCATGAGCTGTATTTTCTCCTACATTGGAGAACACATTTTAAGACTTTGTCTTGAACTTTCAGGAGGTCTTCCACAGAGCCCTTGACCTTGTTTGTCTGGCATATCTGGGAGTTTCAATGCTCTTTAGGACTTTCTTGTGAACAGAAGCAAAGTGCATGACCTTTTTTGTTATAGTAGGATCAATTTAGAAGTCCTCAAATGAACTAGCAGGAGTCATTTCAGCGGGTAAACTATCAGCAATTTTTGCACCTGCAAAATCCTGTCTATTGCAATTCAGAATTAGCATAAGACACACTTGAGTAATAAGGTAGGTTCTGCAGAAACTTGAAGGAATCATCCCCTTGATTCAATTGGCATCCTCAACAGAAGTTTCTCCTTCAATTAGCTTTCACTATTGCAATTTTTTATTTTCCTCTTCTACATTATATTAACTAACATGACACAGGGGTCACTCATTAAGTTGAGTTTGCCAGAGCATGGGTATGGTTTAGGTTGATCTGATGAGGGATTGCTTCCTTGTGAGACTCCAGCAGCTGGTGTGACCTGCGCTCCAGCAGAGCCGGTCGCTGCTTTGCCAAATTTGACCAATGCGCTGGGAAAAGCTTGCAGAAATTTTAACATTCCAATAACTCCTCACTCAGTTTTCACATCTTCAAGTCAAGGCTGATTTAGTCAACAGAAATTGTGGGTGCAATGTCAACCCAGAATAGAAAAATACAACTTTTTTGAGTGTTTGAATGAACTAATTCAAATGAGGACTAAGCCAAATGCATGTTGAACATGTTGAATTTTTTTGCCAAAATTTTTATGAGAAATTTCATCTACTCTGGGCACTACAGCCCAGTGTGAGCCACTTGTGCTGAGTACCTCTGGGTGTCATGTGTAGCTCCGAATATCAGTATATTTGTAAATTGTGTCAAATACTAGGGATTTCAATTGAGTAAATATGAGGTTTGCCTTGTAAGTAAGCTATTATAAATGTTCTGTATTGCCTACACCTTGATAAATGTAAAATAAGTACTAGAAAATGTGTCACATTGGTATTGTTCAGTAGATTTAGCTTTTCACCTTTAATTATATCATCAACGTTCATCTAATAGGCTACTCATGGTCTAGTTTGTATTATATAAAAAGTATGTAGTGTACATTTCATTCATTAAACAAAGCTGTAGGTAATAAATTTGTACACTAAAGCATTTCTCTACAACACATAAAAGATTAAATCACCAGTGCAGGGGACAAAATTTTCAATCTTGGATCTTTGTCATGCTTGAGCATTAATCATCTTCATCTCTGCATAAATAATGATCTCAATATAAAAACCATGTGCTGGGAAAAAATTGCTTCCAATTTTTCAATGAAGTTGTGAGCTACAACTCTTATGTAAGAAGTAGTTATGTCTTTAGCTCCTAATGGAAGTGACTGATGTATGTAAATAAAGTAATGCACTGAATAATTTTCATTGTTGGAATAGAGAAATATGCTTTCAATTTTTCAAAGAATTAATGTTAGTGTTTGAAGTGCCTTTAATCTACCATTTATTTATAAGAAGGAACCTCATAATTAGTCCAGCTATCAACTGGTTTATGGTACCTAAAATCAAGTACATAAGCCTAAAATAATGCTCCTAACTACTTCAATTCTGATGCCTTTTGTGGCAATCTTCTTGTATCTAACTACTCAACTACATTCACAAATTTGTGATGTATTTTGTCTGTGCTGTGTTCTACATTCGTAAAAACTGAAACATATGTTTGATTGCCTTTTGCTGTTAGTTTAATCCATGCTGTTACAACAAAATTGTTTATATGCAGTTATGTAGCACTAGGTATGTATTCAGCCATATTAAACACTATCACAAAACAAATATTTTTATTTTCGGCTGGTGCTGTATTCCAATCACATTTTTCAGAAGTCCTATTTTCAGCTGCTTAGCACACATTTGCTGAGTTACACACAGTACATTTTCCAAGTATACATAGCAAATGTAGAGTTCAAGTAAATTTATTTTGTAATTCCTTTGTGTGATATCTTAGAGAGCAAAGCATACCCCTCCAGAGCTCACAGCTTCACTTTAGTACACCATCTAAAGTGATGTGATGAATGATTAACAGTTTTTGGAATTCTTTAGAGGGTTTGAAGTGTTGTGAATTACAGTAAGAACATTTTGCTCTATATCAGGTTTTTTTTCAAAATCTGAGGATATATTTGTACTATTCTATGGAAGTTTGTTTCGATCCTTGCCTTTAAGTCTTCCAATATCTTCATTGAGATTTTTGCCCACTCAAATCTTTAGATATCTTGTTAGCACATAGGCAGTTTTGTACTTGCTACACGAGTTTTAACATACAAGGTACCTCAGAAAAATGTACATAAATCTCATTTTTAAATATCAATCTATCAAAATATTAAGCCAATTTTAACTCATTTAATTAACCTCATAGCTTGTAGACAGTAGGTTCGTAATAGATACTGGAAGTATTTTTTAAATAAAACATTTTATGAATATTTACATCAAAATTAGAGGAAATAGTTTTGATCATAATGGTCAAATTGAATGATGGCAAGAAAGCGGACAATGAAGCAAATCACATTGAAACTGCAAGAGTGTCTGAACAGAGGACATCAGGTTAAGGACCTTTTTTCAAACCTTATCAAATTGGGTACTAATTATTCATGAGCAACCTTTATATTTTATGTATTTTAGTTATAAGCTCTCAATGACGTAATTAACTTGGACTGATGAACAAATTTATTGTACATATCTTGCAGCATCAGCATTCATAAAATTATTTACCCCTTTCAAAAACTGTATTGGCTACATTCAGTATGTTATTATACCAAATATTAACATTTAGATGAGAAGATTGTATTTTTCCATGACACTCTATAAATATGCTACTCAATATGGGAGATTTGGTGATGTTTAATGTGCATTAGGAGACTTTTGACTCTCTAAAGATGTATTATGTAATAACTGTTCATGTGCTCCATGTATAGATTGACAATGTGAGGAAGATTTATTTCTCTTCAATGGGTTTTTATCTCTTTGTTTGCATTGCTGATGGCACCTTGCATCCACTTTAGATTTAGATAATAAAAACTAGAAAATTATATGTGAGTACAGTTTTTGTTCTGTTGGAAACAATTGCAAACCTAGAAGGTTCCAAGTTGTTACATTCAACTTTGAAAATATTAAATTCATCATCAAATTATTTGAAAATCTGAAATTTATTTTTGCTTTGTGAAGAATTTGTTAGGTTTGCGTAAGGGATTAGGACAATACCTCTGGTATCATCCCAAGAATTTGTTTATACCAATACTTTGGCACATCTCTGGTTTGTATATCATATGCTATGGGGACTGGCAACCCTGAGAGGGTAGTGCTAGTTTACCTTGGCTGTACATGTGACTTTACAACTTCTTTCTTCTGTGATTATTTTGCCTCTTCTGATTTTTTCATCATTGCTATCACTTTTGGAGATATCCCTTGAAAAGAATGAGTGCAGCCCCAATCCCAGACTGCTACAAAAATCCATGCTGTTGTTAACAGCGCAAGTAATTCAAAGAACACTAGGACCCCAAGGTTGTGGGAAAAACAATAACAATTAGTACTGAAGATCACAAATGGTTTGCCTTGCACTCAGAAACCCTCTCTGATGCGCTGGCCGGCCAAATACAGGTAGAAATTCATTTGCTTTGATAATTTTGCAATACATATTTGAAATGACTAAATTTGATGAACACACATTGAAAGTGATAAAATGACATCTTTCAAGTAATTCTTTATTAGGATCAATATTAAAAAAAAGTTTGTTATAAATTCAATATAAATGTTGCATTCGTTTCAACATATGACTTGGGAACTTTATTTTTAAAGTTGCATTTGTTAATAGAATTTGTCTAATTCGCCTGTTACTAATAAATACATTTATATTTATTCATGAAATTGACAACACAAACTGCCCATTATTTTAACAGCCCATAGAATGACATTTTATGTGAGTTGAAAATTTGCACAAATTAGTGTTTAACTAACGTTCGTGAATTTTTTTGTTGAAAAATTCTTCGACTCTTGTACAGTATCCAATTTACAAATTCATGAATTTGTTGAGTTTGTGCTATTATCGTCATTCGACCATGCTGATGCAATAAATTGTATATGTGCTACCAGCTGATTGAATATGAAAAACATTGTTTGTTTCAGTACTGTTTTTTACGTAATAACTGAAAAGGTAATTTTGCTGTATGTTATTCCTTTGGAAGCAGACACCAAACATATATACATAAATATATAAATAAATACACAAAGGGTATTATTATGTTAGATGAAGGTAACCTATTAGTTTAGTTCATGAGTTTATTATAATTTTTGGTATATTCATAGAAGCAAATGTTAAGTTTTGTAAAGTTTCAGATATGTTGCAGATGAAGACATTTTTTTAAAATTGAAAAAGAATAGTAGTTATGATGATAGTATGGATTATCATTGATAAAACACTGGACAATAAATTTTTGTCTCTTGGGAAAGTATTTCAGTATTATGCTTAATTACTTCCCTTGTTGTTTGAAACATATTTTTTTACCTACATTCTATACATTCGTTTCATTGTTTGGTATATCAATATTTTATTTGCAATGCAGCACTGTTTTAGTCATTCTTAAATAAATTCATTGCTCAAATTTCTCTATGCAGTTCCGTAAGGTACAGGCTCAGGACAAGAAGAGAGGAGTCTCAAAAGAAGCCAGTCTGGGAGTCAGCCACATCATTTACATAGGAAACATCAAAAAAGGGACTCCATGTGAGGAACTGGAGGAGTATTTCTCACAGTTCGGAGATGTCAGCAATGTGATTGTGTGCCCTGCTCATGCCAAGCTCAAGAAGCCATATGCCCAGGTGGTTTTTGATTCTGCTGATGCCAGGGCTGCTGCTCTGTCTAGGTCTAAACACATGGTAAGCTTATGTAGAGCTAGTGCATTCCTGGTCATTTCTTGTCATGTTTTTTCTTATAAATTTGCTAATTTCTTAGTATTCAATTGCTCAATTTCTGCTCCTTACCAAGTAACTGTAACTATTACACTAGGATACAAATTATTTTTGTACTCATTGTAAGCCCTCCATGCCCAGGGAGACTTTGAGGGCCCAGTGCCCTCACTTTTTACCTCTCATTCTACCCCCATTTGATCCTATATTATTTTTTTGTCATTCTTTTTATAGAAAGCGCTTGTCTCTCACTTTCACATATAGTTTGATTTTTCCAACCCAAATTTATTTATATATGCTGTGTACACTCCCCAGACAAAGAGTTGATGACCTTTTTATATTTTTATCAAGTTCATCAATTGGTTTTCAAAGCTGTGACCAAAGTTGAGTTATTTGCAAGTACTGAATGAGAGTCAGTTTTCATTCAGAGCTAGCAAGGTATAGGATTTTCTTAGTTGCTCCACAATGATGAGACAAAAGCAAGACATCTCGGAATAGTAGCCATTGTATTTAGTTGAGCATAAGGAAACCCAGTGAAAGAAGTAGTGGAATTTGCTAGTGCTTCATGCTACACTGTTATGCAGGTCTACCAGTAATGGAAACAATCTGGTACATACAGCAATTTATGTGCAGTCATTGGCAGTTGAGTGAATTTTCTCTGTTTAGTTTCCCTAATGCATTGGATTTATATGCATTTGAATACTGATACTAATAACTGCATTATTTCCTCGAAAAAAATTATTTATATATTATTTTGAGTTGTGTTGTTTCAACTTATTAGTTATGTACAGTTTCAATCACTGAGTGTATTGCAGAAACTCATTTGCTGGTATAGAGGGACATTCTCTGTGTAATCACAGCTCAATTGGAATACTTATGGCCCAATATCTCACATCAGTAACAGAACTTGCACATTTGTCTCCATGTCCAAATATAAAAAAATTTTGTATTAGTTGTGGGTCAAATCGCATAGAATTTTTATTCGTTTGACTCCAATAGTACTTTCTTCAAAATCTTATTGACCTATGTTGTTTTGGTACATTTTACTTTGACTTTGCTGTAATTTTGATAAAAAAAATCCCTGTTGATTCTAAATGCACCCACTATTTTCTAATTTACTTCCCTTCATACAGTGACACCTTGTGGTTCAAATTTAATTTGTTCTTTTGGGTTGCACATATTGAGAATTTTTAAAGTGAGAAGCGATTTTTCCCATTGAAGTTAATCTAAAAACAATCCAGGCCCCTAGAAATATTTTTTCATTAAAAAATTAGGATTTTATGTTATGCCCAAACCTAGGAATGAAATTAAATGAAAAATATCAATATATAAACTTCACTCAAGTTTTTCTATTATTTTTCTTCATTTCTATCCTGTAGTGCACCAGCTTCCTTCATCACTTGCACTGTCACCTTTCATTTTCTTGGTAGTTATAATGAGGGCTAACTATAAACAGATGTGCAAAAATATCAAGCACAAAGAGAGAGAGAGAAAGGGAGGTATTCACAGAAGAAGTTGAAGTGAGACTGGAAGATGCCAGGCCAAATGGGTGGCTGACATCATCGGCCTGCATGTGTTTATGTTCAAATTGCAAGACAGTGTTTGGATTGAAGGATAAAATATGTTTGTTGAATGTGTTCAAGTTGAAAAGTGTTTGAGCTAAAGGGTGTTCAAATCACTGTGACACCATTTGTACACAGTTCAGAGTGCACTAAAACCACCCTGAGTAACAACAGAATGTCATCCATTTTTAGCTGTTCAATTTTGTTTCATGGGATTCATACAAAGTTTACATCAGTATTATGTGCTTACTGTTTTTCTTTTTCTCTATGGATTGGGCTGACCAGCCTACAACTAGAATGCAGTCGTTTCTGTACCTTTTTTCTTCTGTTCCCTTGATTTAACTTTTTGAAATTAGGAAGCCGGTTTAGGTCAGAGGAAAGCTATTGACTTGAGTGTTTCTGACCCCCAATCAGAAAAGCTACCAACAAAAGCCCATCCTTTTAAACTCCACTGCACTTGTAAGGCTGTGGGTTCAATGATAATTTAAATGAGAAATAATGAAATTGCAGCACAAAGAACTAACACAATGATTTTACAATTTTGCCGATGATAGATGACTCAAAAAAAACTATTAGACCATTGATCGATTTTGATAGCTGAACTCAATTGGACAGGAAAAGTAAAGCTAGAATTCCAAATGCTTCATTTCAGTGTTCACACAGGAAGAATAATCTGAAATTTCCCATGTCAAACTTAGATATCCAAGAAACTGACACAATTTGTTCACAGGGGAAGAGAAATAGCTCAACCTCCTAACCCTTCTAAATCTACTTGACGATGTATTTGAAACCTCCTGTGGTAAGAAACAACTGTGACATTTGGCAAACTTCCAATGAATATCTTTAATTCATCACTCAAAAGGGAACATACAATCACCTAATGACTATTGTGCTCAAACAGCCTAACATTAGTCATCAGAAAAGAATGAAAAAAATTTACTCAAATTCCAAAGAACAGGATATCTTCAAGTTCAAAATTTGTTGACAGGTAAGGCACATGCTCAGAAAAAAACATTTGTCTCACAAATCATCTTGAATTCTTTGGAGAAGTCATCAGCATCTACAACAACTAAAATGCTGTTTACCTTGTAAACCTTGACTTTTAACAACTCTGCCAATAAATTCTCCATGAGAGGCTTCTGACTGAAGTTACTGCTCACGCTATACAAGGTAACTACTCTTAATGGATACAAAATTGGCTTGCTGGCTGCACTCAAAAGAGTGGCAATTTATGAGCAATGCAGTGATTTTACACAAATAATGAAGTCCTTCAAGGGAGCAACCTAGGGCCACTTTTCATCGTATTGTAAATGGATGATCCTGACATTGGATCATGAGTAAAATCAACCAGCTCACCCACAGTGTGAATTGCTGCTGCAAGGTATATGCTGAGCTGGAGGAAATAGGCATCCAAAAAGACCTCAAGCATCTACTCTGATGGACTGGAAGCTGGTTAATGGTTTTTACTATTAACAAATGTTGAATGATACACATTAGAACTAATCGCCTCAATTTCTAACCCTCAATGAGCCATAGACATACTGACGCAGTACAGAAGCAAAGAGATTTAGGTTTAGCTATCACTAAAGGCCTCAAGCATGACTAGCAAGTGGGGAAAACTGTCAAAAATGCTAAAAAATTACCAGTTTCAAAGCAAACATTATTAGCCTTAAGACTATATTACTAATCTGTAAAGTGCTAGTTCATTCACTTCTGAAATATGCAGTACATACAACCTAGGTATCACCTATGACAACACATCACTAATTCCAAGAGAATGTAGCACAAAGCAATGAAGATGATTCCCAATTTCTAGAACCAAAGCTATGAGCTGTGTCTACAATGGCTGAAACTTATTTCACTTGAATGTAGAAGACTACAAGTGCAACTAATTTAGACCTATAAAATCTTAGATTTTATAGGCTTCAGTGATGTTAGCCCAGAAAGACTCAATAATGTTTACACCAGAAATAATGATCATAAAATAATAAATATGTGTTTAAAGCATCCTGGGAATTGAATTTTTTTCTGATTAAGTTAGTTAAAATTAGGGATCAGCTACTGTAAAAGATTGTCTCTACTGGCACTCTGAACCCACTCAAAAATTGTCCAGAAAGATAATGGATACGAAATCTACCAGCCTTTCATAGTACTGATTTGAGCTAACTACTTGCAACACTATTGAGCCTTAAAAAGAAGAAAACCAGGTAATTCATTTGATTCAAGTATTCTAAAATAGCTATTTTTGCACAGCAAACGTACATTCTGTTGCTTGTGAATGAATATCAATGATTGTGTATGAGATTGTTTTATTTCTGAATACCTTTTTCTCTTCTATATCCTCTGCAAAGGTGAAGTGGGTAACACAAGTAGTAATGGTGGTGGTCTCATGGCATAATGATCCTTCATGTTTTTTTACTTGCCTAGCCCTCATATTTTACATCTACTCTTGTATCTGTGTGTGATTGGTGTCTGAAGGCATGGAACTTGGGTATGAACCCAAGGATGGGCCACTTGATTCTGTGTTGCCATATTCTACTGTATGCTTTTCTAATAATGTCATTTTATTTCTTGCAGATGGGCTCTGTAGCACTCAGCGTTGGAACCACTAAGATGGATGTATGTATTACAATGTCTTTTCTATGTATATTGCAATATTTTAAATCATTATGATATTAATCTACAAAATAAAATTTCATTATCCATTACTTGGCTTGCAGGTTTTGGGTGCAAATGCCATGGAGAACTTACGAAGCGATCATGAGCTTTTTGTGGCAAAGCTAAGTGAAGACACTTCAGTGGAAACTTTGCGCAAGCACTTCTCCAAGTATGGCACTGTTACTAAAGTCTTCCAGCCTCGCTGCCCCAAAACTAACAAGCCAAAGCGCTGTGCTTTTGTAGCATTCGAGTCTGAGCACAGTGTAAAGGCTGCCCTGGAGGAAGACCATGAGGTTAGTTTGGTTGGGTAGTGTTAGCCAATCTGTATATTATTTTATTCTATGTGCTCAGAATGTTGCTTCATTCAACTTGCCTAGATTTTAGAGGATCATCCAGTGTAAAAAAATACTTCTTATTGGATGAATTACTTTCAAATTTGGGGCAATTATGTAACTCAATGAAAGAAACTAATTTTGCTCTTGGAAGTTTTCTGATTTCTGTATAAAAGCAGGTGTAAAAAATATATTTCGTACAATTTAAAAAAAAAATTCATGGGCTTGGTCTCATTTATGTTTCATTGCAGAAGACAAAAGATGTTGACCAATTTTAAAAAAGGCCAAGTAAATTTTTAACATTTTATATAAAGTTATGAATTTTTTCAAGTTTTTCAATTTTTGTGTATAACTGCTCAAGTTTTCAAATGAAAGAAAAACATTCCAACAGTTTTAGTTTGCATTGAAGGTCCCCTTAGAATGAGATAAGTGTGTTTAATTATTGTAGGGTGGAAACCAGGGCTGCAAAGTTGGAATGTTTGGAGTCCTAGGAGTAGGAGGTGGACCCAGATGCTATACTTCTTGACTACTCAACACTGGTAATTTAAGGAGTTGGAGTCAGAATTGGGAGTTGGATAATTTGGAGTTCTTGTAGTTGAAATTTTTAGAATCCATGAGTGAGTCGAAATTATTTTTAACTGAAGGATTTAGAGTCAGTCCTCTCATCTTCTGACTCTGCAACCCTGGTGGAAACTCTAGGAGCTGAAACTTCTTGAAGTCAGAAAACTAAATTTGGCAGGAGAGGCATAAATTATAAAGATTTCCTTTTTATTAATATCTGAACCAATCACCTACTGAAGATGGATTTTATATATTGTACAATTAATAAAGAGTGATGCTCACTAAGTATTAGGACTGCTGCCCTGTACATGAGTTAGAGGAAGATGGGAGGAGTCAGAAGTGGGGTCATAGATTGAGCTGCTCCAAGACGAGCGTAAGCTCCCTCCTAATTCATTGCCTGTGTGCAGTGCAGCACATGGTTAGAACCATTCTAAATTAATATTATAATATAATAATGCATTGTTTGAAGGTAAATAGTATATAACTTTATCAAAATATTTCTTTCTCTTCCGTTGCTCATAGTGCAGTCATGTTTGCAGGCCCAATTTTTAAACTTTGATATGTTATGAAATATGTATCAAAGATTGTATTGCAATAAAAAAAACATTTTCAAACATTTTGTCCAAATTCCACCATATGGCCTCCTTAATTAAATACTTTTCTGTAGGACTTTTGAAGTTGTTGGCATTGTTCTATATGGATATGTATATATGTGTTTCTTAAATATTTCACTTAAATGATTGTATGTTGAAAGACAAATGAATAAGTGCAGAGAAATTCAATTGGAGTTCTGTGAAAATTAGGTTTTCTTTAACTCTCAACATCTTTGTGAATTGATGTTAGAATGCTACTCTATTATCATTTGTCATCTTACATTACAATTGATTGCTAGCTGTATATGAACATTTTGATGTCCTTTTTGTAAATACCTACAAAATTTATCTTCCTTCATTTTTTTGAGGGTATTGAAGTTAAGAAATAAATTATTGATAACTCAAGTCATAATAGTATCATATGTGAAGAAAACTATTCCTTATGTTGGGGCTGCTCATGTGTTTAGTTGACATTGGCATTATGACTCAATCCCAGGCAGAGGTGAGTTAACTCATGTCCGATGTGTGTATTTCAACTCCAAGTCTGTGAACTAGTCAATTCTTTTAAGAAAAATGTTGAAACAAGTTTGCTCTCAACCTTTCTTGGCATAAACTGACCATCCGTAAGTGCACTCGTAGGCCTAGAGTAAAAACTAATGAGAAAAATGCCAGGTAGATTTTAATTTATTTTTTACATAATTTCTACCTTTGAAAAAATATGACAAAGAGAGAGAGAAAAGCAATGGAGTTGCCCAAAATTAGAAGTTAAAAATTAATTTTATTAGGAATTCAAAATTTATTTTTAGGCTTTGAGACATGATTGTGATATGACTGATGTCACCAGCTCTAAAAAGCAATGTTATTGTGTATTCATTTTTGTGGCGAGCAAGAGGAGGAAATGGATGTATGAAAATCAAATGAATGCAGACTTGAGTGAGTGCCTGTGTCAAGGAATGCAGAAGTTGGACAATGTTTGCAAGCTTTGAGTAATGAAACCTATTAGAATTCAAGTGTAGAGGAATGTTGCAGAGACAAAAGTGAACGCATACAGTGAGTGATAGGTGGATTGGATAGGCATGTCAATTTAAAAGCTAATCAAGGTTGAGACTAAGTTCTGACTTGAATCTGTTGAACTGACATTATGCTTTTAATTGTCCTATGTAATCCATGTGCTCCATATATGATATGTCACAAACAGCTGTGCTTATTATTGTATTTGTTCTTGAAGCTTGCAGTACAGCACAGTTGAATGTTTTGCAGAGTTCAACTGGCCAAGATACCATTAGAGTGTTTTTTTCTCAAGTGCATATCTTCACTGCAAATGGATTGCTGATGATTAGTATCCTAAAATTGTCTGCTATGTTTTTGTTAATTACAGACTTACAGAGAAGGTGTTTGCTACTTTGTTTTACAGGCAGTAGCTTCCTCTATTGAGTCTTTCTCTCTCCCTTTAAAGTTGAAACAAGTTCAGTAATTTTTATGTACATGCTTGGTGTTTGTTACTATGGGTGGTTTGGCAATCAAAACAGTTATTCTTTGTGTTATTTTTTATTTTTCATAGCTTTCAAGGCTCCCTATCCATGGTTTGTTAAGCTTCATGCCATGCAAGTCATCCAGTGCCTGCTAAGCACCGTAGGTGCATCTAGTTCATATCAAAGTGATTCTTTCAAACTTCCTTTTAGGAGTCACAAATTGCTTTCTACTCATTATGAACCAATCTTTACTACATAGGTACATTCTAGTGAATGGGTAGATTGTTCTGCAATTTTCTATGTATTATATATTTTTGTTTCTTGTGTTGCATTATTTTAGCTGAAATTAGGATTTGTGGGTTGCATTGCATACCGAATTATCACTGTATATATTTTGGCAATATTTCATCATGACAGCCATGAGACTATTTCCTTATTTTTAAAACAAATGTCCTTTCATTTGCTTCATCATATCTTCACTGATGCAATTTTATTTCAAAATGTGATATTTTGCATGCTGCTAGGGTCTGAAGGATGTGTAGTAGCTAAAATTCACGAGCTGTTGAACTCCGATATCGTTTGTATTGCGCAAGCTTACTAAGTTTTGTGACTGTAAACGAGCATGAAGGAAACTGTTCAAATGATTTTGATGTATTCTCTCTTATCCCTTTTGTATAGAGAGGAAACTCAAATTTGTGTGTCTATTATGCTGATATTTTCAATTGTTTTACAGGTTGATATGAGGGCACTGCTTGTACGGGATAGCAAGGTAATATTCTAACCTTCTGCATGTCCTTGCATTAAGTGCTACTGAACTGTGTTACCCAGGCAGCCTTCGTCTGCATGCACAATATCCATCGGTTTTTTAAAGAGGAATAATTAGTCATTGATAATTCATATTATATTACTAATATCAATAAAGGATGATACTTAATTATGATTGTATAAAATTTTGAAACTTCTCATTGTGTGTTACTCTGCAAAGAACAACTATTTCTTGAGAGGAATCAAAACCAATCAATGCAATTGGTACCTATAAAATAGTATAATGTTAGATGCAAGCTCAATAATACCAGTTTCATAGCATATAAAGGACGATTTTGATGACATAAGCAAAAAGAATCTTCATTTGCTCCTATTATTTCGAACGGATTTATAGAAACTAAGCATCTATGAAACTCTGAGATGAACCAGTTATATTTGATATCATGGTATCCTTCGAGATTGCGGTATTACAAGTATATATTTTCTACATTTGATTTCTATTATGAGTGCTAAATCTACAGAAGGCCACAATTTTTTAGGATTGGTAATCAGTGAAATGCAGTGCTAAATAATGCAGTATTTCTTCTTTTTTTCTTTTTCCGCAGGTTGACATAGGGAAAAAAGTGGAGGCCAGTTCGCTACCAGTGAGTATGTTTATGTTCAGGATGATTATTTCTTAAGAGAACAAAAGCTTCACTGCTTCTCGCCAAAATTAATAAATATACAATTGAATAAACATTACTCAGATTGTTTTGAATTTGTTGTTATAAGTCTCAGCATTTAAATTTGAATTAATTTAGCATGGCCCTTCTAGATATTTTTAATGAATCTTGGGTGTGTGTGAACAGGACGTTGAGTGGGATCACGCGCTATTTGTTGCTCGTGTGCCCCTGGATACAAGCAAGGAGACGCTGATCACCTATTTCTCCAAGTACGGAGAGGTTGCAGACGTGCGGCTAGCCTGGGATCATGTCACGAAATGCACCAAGTCTTACGGGCTCGTCTTTTTCTGTACCGCTGAGGGGCTGCAGGCTGCTCTCTCAGAGAAACACAAGGTGACCTTTGGGCGGAATTTGCAGGAGCCAAATTGAAAAGTGAGGGTTATGCCCATACATTAGTGTGAGGAAGCGTCTTGAATCAACTACAAATACTTTTCATAGTTCATTAATTCTGCATCAACCTATCTTGCCACACATCCTCTTAAGAACGAGAGATTGATGGTAACCTGGAGTAGATGAGTCAGACTCACCATTAATACGATCTACTCTAAAACACCTTCATCCTCACTCATAGCATTTTTTTCATGAGAGTCCACCCGTTGCAGTTTCAAGCATAGCCTGACAACTCGTGTCATTTTAATTGGGATGCATAACATTGCCTAGCCCAGTAAAACGTAACATCAATTTATGCCAGCATTGGGAATATCTTTTTCATGAAGCAAATTTGCATTAGATGAAGAAAAGAAATCTTTGATGCATTTAATTTGAACAATTCAAGCTTAAAGCTCAGTTTCCATGAAATCTGGCAGAAAAGAAATAAAGCATTGCAATTTAATTAAAACTAACCCCTAAAAATTCGCGAGCTTAAATGAAAACAAATTTAATACTGCACAATGGTTAATGGCTTTCTATTTTAAGAGGGTATGCGCTCTGCATTTGTGTTGAGAGAGGGACTCAGCTTGTGGATGTACATGAATTTTAGAATACTCAGGTCGAAGTTGGATGAGCAGGAGTCTAAGATTTTAAGTCAATGGTTCTAGTTAAGTTTTAGTAGTATTAGTTTTAAAAATTATTCTAGTTAAGTTAAAAAGAAGCCGAATTTGACTGCGGTGACGCTGTGGTATTTGTAGTTGGACATACTTCCGTCGTGTTTGTGCTCTCTCTCTCTGTCCTCGGATTAATGGTAGCTAGATATTTTAAAAATTCAAATCGGAGGGTTTTCTGTAACCGCAGTAAAAATAAGTATTGGAGGACAGGTAAATCATTATGCAACACTAGTTGGTTCGTACACCCGTGGCTCAATAGGTAGAAAATGTGTTAAATTCATCAATGCCTATCGCTTGATCGCAGGAGTTATATTTACAATGCTAACGGATACTAAAATATCGATTTTTGCACGTTTTTTCATTTTATAGGCAGAATTGTTCCAATTGTGGATCAAACAAGGTCCTTGCGTGATCTGTTTATCCATTTTATTACCTATTATTTAATTTTGCAATAGTGTGTCAATATTAGATCTTGAATTATCGAGCTCCTATATTTCAGTACGCTCCTCAGGCAGCATAGGTTAGGCAATAGGCTAGCTTAGGTAGGCTTGCCCACCCAATACTATGAGAACGTGGCACTCCAAAAGTACACAGTGGGGTTATCTCAGGTATAGCTAGGCCTTCGAGACTTCCATATTTCTCGCCCAGGTTGCTTCTTTCCATTTTCACCCCTTTGGTGATTATTCTTAATCTTTTCTTCCCCTTTCTTCTTAACTTGCTGTTTCTATGCATTGGGAATCCTGTGTGGGGACACACCTGTACATAGATTCCGCATTTCATAAAGTCCATACTAAATGATCTTTTCTTTTGACTCTTTTTGGATTATATTTCATGTCTAAAGGGAGCTCTAAATAGCCAATAATTTAATAATTTACTCTATTTCAGTACCTGCTCGTTAATGCCTACTTTTGGGGTTTATCGCACCTTTCTGAGGGCGAGTTTTCTCATTCTGATTCGAACTTTTATCTCGTTTCAGATTAGTGGCACCGAAATATTCGTCAAGAAGAATGAGGTAAGTTGCATGATCGAGTAGTTCGCTAGTCACTGCAGTTTGTACTGACCTCTTCATTTGGTGTGAGTGCCTGTTATCTACAACGTCCCCAATATTTATTACTAGCATACAAGTCATAATATCCCGTTATAAGTGATGCTATTTATATTCCCACTAATATTATTTTACTCATTTCTTGAAATTTAATGCTCGTATTATGTGAAGTTTTTAGAAGTTAATAAGTGCGTGAAATAGTACAAAAGCTGTAGTAGTAGTAGTGGTAGTAGAAGTAGTAGTAGTAGTATTAGTAGTAGTAGTATTAGTAGTAGTAGTAAGCGTTACCTGACATCGCTTATTGCACGATGCCTACGCAGCGCGGGAAGGTGACCAAATGCTTCCAGAGCTGAGAGATGAATGTAATGTTGTTGTCTAAGTGCTGCCAGGTGGTTAGAGTTTAGAAGAAGATGAATTACTGCGTGGGGATGTACTTGGCAGTTAGGACAAAGGTTCGACTGAGTGGAATCCAGTCTGTGTCTATACGTGTTGAGTGAGGTATGGTGACCGCAGCGAAGTAGTGTAAGGTGTACTCTTTCCGACCTAAAGAATTGTGTCTCAGTGCTGCTAATGTCAGGTGGAGGGTTATTGNGATATGCGAAGGCACACCATGCACACACAGCGGCGGCACCCCAGTGTAGCCCGGGCGTGATGGCCCAAACATCTCCGAGGTATCCACAGTATCCCAGTGTGATTTTAAGCGCAATGTCTAGTTAGGTTTGTAATTTGTCCAGTTGTGTTGTTGAGATGATGGGAGCCCATGTTGGACAAGCATAAGTTAATAGTGTACGTATGAATTGTTTGTAAACTAGTGTAAGTGTTTTTCTGGTTTGGCCAAAGCATGTGCCAGCAAGGGCCTTGAGTGCATTTAGTCTAGGTCTGCATCTGGCTAGCAAGTCTTTGATTGTGGGGCGAAGGACATGGATGTGTTGAATGTGAGTCCAAGTATTTTTTGTTCACGTAGGTAAGGTATTTGTGTGTTTTTAGTGTTACTGTTGGTCTGTATTCGTGTTCCTTTGAGTGAGTTGTGAATAATGTAGCGTATGATTTAGTCGGAGTAACCGTGAGTCTATTGTTTACTAGCCAGCCCTCTAGCTAATGTATGTAAGATTGTACAAGTGTAGTGCAAGTCTCTTGTTTGGGATGTGTTGATATTATTGTTATATTGTCACCATATGATTAGATGTGAACATTGTTTGGGGGGTTTGGTATGCCACGCATGCATAAGTTAAAAAGTGTAGGTGAGATAACGGAGCCCTGGGGGACGCCGTTTGGAAAAAAAATTTGTTTGCAGAAAAGTAGCCCTGCTTGGTGTTTATAAAAGAAGTAACTTTATACTAGCAGAATGGCAGGCGTATACTATAAAAAATCATACGTTGCAAGTGACTAAGCTTTTTCAAAAAAAGTATATATTCTGCTATAAATAACATTATGCTTATGGGGACACGACTAAATTAAATATTTCGTAAAGATTTCCGTCAGTCCAAGTTTTACTAAGTTTCAACATTAAAGTTCGTCCTAAAGAAATGTTCTAGGCATGGCGGCATAATTTGAAAGTTATTAATATGCTCATTTTAATCTCAGGTATCAATCGTTAGTAATTAAATACTATGATACTCAGCTCACTGAAATAAGGAAAGAAGGACTGAAATAGCTAGTGTCCCTAAAACTTTGCATGATAATTTATTTGGCACACTGACCTTCTTATTAAATTTTTACCTGACACTAAATTTGACATAGATTTGTGCAATAAGAAATTTTACAATACCTCGGTCATGCAGAGCATTTTTTGTGAGAACTGTAATAGGTTTCAAAAATGTATTCTTATTTCTGTAGAGAGACAGCACTAAAGGGTAATCCAATCTAAAGAAGTGTTAAGCCCGTACGTTGTAGTTTTAATTAAAAGACATTTCGACAATTCACGGCACTCGTTGCCATTATTATTGAAGTTCACCATCGACAACCGCATTTTACGTGCATGCGGTGACACTTTCAAATCATGCTGAAGCCAACCATAGGTACAATTAGGGAAGGGAGGGAATGACGTCTCGGTAGCTTCATCAGTCCATCTTCATTCTGCTATTTTATCGGCCAATTATTGGTAATGTGTGATGATGTACTAGTACTTATCGCGGTGAATGACAATAAATTAGATAGATTCGTTTCTAATTTGACCGATTTCCTAACTGAAACGCCGTTTTATATAACTCTCAGGCATCTGCCTGCCAAGAGTTGCCACCGCTAAGCAGGTATGTATTGAAAATCCAAATTCTTATGAATTAAAATTTTTTGAAATCAAACATCTCGAGAATAGAAATTTCAGGAAAATCAAAAATCTTGAGACTAGAAATCTCTTAGGTAACAATATTTTTATATATTTGCGCTTATCCGTCAGGCACTCGACAAGATTCCCTTGCCTGAAGCATCCTTTGGGTACATACTGTATATGAAGGAACCAGAAGAACACTCTGAATTAAGTAGAAAAATATACGCCATGGAAAATTCAGATCTCTCCATTAACAAAGTTTTACCGTGATTTTAGTTCTATAGATAAAACATGGAGTTTCTCGAATAAGCACTGACGGAAAAAAATTCAAATCTATGATGTAAACTAGTCAGCATTTCTTTGTCTGAACGAGAATTCGCAAGTCACATGTAAGATTCATGATAATGGGTTTGCATAATGTGTAGTGGCATTTGAACTGTATCGTTAATGAATTGAGATGTAGTCTATCTTTACACAGCAGAATATGTCAGTAATCAGTAATCACTAATCATCTCACTATACAGGGTGTCGCACATAAAACCGAACCCTCTCTTTGTAAGAGTATAATATGCTTACTTATTTAACCCAATTTTAGCGTTTCTTCAGTTTGATGCAGAAATTTGTTTCGACTGCAAAAACGTTGTAAGAATCGTCAAATTTCGAAAAATACAATTTTTAATATAATTAAAATGGACCTTAAGATACTATTTGATCTTCCGGCCATCTGCGTTGAGACATTTCGGACCTTTGCCCCTCATCTTCTACATCACCCGTCGTATCATACGTGGATTGTTCATTAGGCTGTCAAATTTAGCAGTAATACGGACTTTTGACTCGTCTAAAGTTTATGGTGGGGATGTGTTAAAATTTGATTTTACATGACACTGTAAAAAAGTTTCAGGGTGTCAAGTCCGGTGATCTAGGAGGCTAATCTGGCTCAAATCCCATAGTTATTATTCTCCCTGGAAAGATAGTTTGCAAGTAAATTTTTAACACCAATACTCCGATGACAAGGTACTCAATCTTGCATTCATCGAATTTCATTGAGCTGATTACCGTAACATGTCGCTAATTCTGGAATTATTCTTTCTCTTAGCAATTAAAGGTATCATTCACCTGCAAGATTTTTTTCATAGCATATTTCGAAACATTTAGAAACATTTACTTACCACAAGTAATTTACATCCGATACAGGTTTTCAATGAAATGAGGAATGATGAATATGTACCACATGTAGGCCCGAGTAAGCTACAAGGCTTTTAGGACAACCTATATAGAAATGAAGGTCTTCAATTTACAGTACATCGATGATTAATAACAAAAAAGGCTTGAGGTTACACTCAGGAATGTAAGTTACAAAAAACTAAATACGTCAGTTAAAATTAAATATTAGGGTCAAAACATTGTATGAATTTAGCA